>JAOXJP010185662.1:0-12369 GCA_025762735.1 Platanus orientalis
GGGCCCACTAGAAAGCTGGTCGACAGTCATGTTTCCCCTCATGTTTTAGTACTTTAAGAGTTTATTAAAGTTATGATTTTAGCAAGTTCTATGTTTTAGAAAACTTGGCTAGCTTGGAAGCCTATTTAAAGGCAAACCCTCTCCCATATTTTCAGTGAAGAATTAATAAAGAAATTGTTTTGAATTGGGTGGTTTCCCAAGGATGGTGTGGTCCTTGTTCTCTCTCTCTCTCACACACACATAGGGTTGACACCACCAACAAGGCTCCCCTATTTCTCCTTCATCTTCCCTCTCTACGGTGCAGCCGTGGGGTTCCCTATCCCTCCTTTCTTTTCTCCTACCCCTCTCTTGCTCTATCCTGTTTCCCTTCTCTTATCTCTAGAATTTCTCTTGATTAGTGCTGAATCGTGGCTACAATAGCACTCATAAATTAAGGCACGTCATGAAGGGGATTTAGATCAATTCGACTGTGACAAATTGGGTAATTATCCACAAGTTTTTCAGGTATTGATCTCTATTGGAATCACTCTTTAAATCCCTCATTCTACGTAAGTTTCTTTGCTGTTTTCTACTGTTACTGTTAAAGTGCCTCTCATCTCTTGCTTAAATTTTCTGGGTTATTGTCTAAGTGAAATCGCAATCCTCTAATATCTATTTTCTTCTCCTTTTATATTAGTGTTTCAATCCCCTTTGGATCCCTATAAAAGCCCCAACCTTCCCCACTGATCCCCTTCTTCCTTCTCTCCTTAAACCTAAAGATTCCATGCTGTTTTGCCTAAAACCTCCATTAAAGAATCTTTGGTTTTCTAAAATTTCCTGATTTGACAAAGCAAATCTTGTCCAAATTCATTGAAATTTGAACTGTAGAACCCTCATACAGGTAAAAAGAAATATCTGTAAAGTTTAATAATTTTTTGATGCACGATCAGGGGTATTTTGGTGATTTCATAGATTCTGCCCGGAAATTCCAGAATTATTAGTACTTATTAGGGCTTTCTTTCTTACTCCTTTCTTCTCCTCTTCTTTTCTAATTCATTCTAATTTCTTTTCTATGATTCTATTATCTGATTCTCAAATTTCGTGGTTACTTGTGTGAATTAAATTCCATTCTTGAGATATTGCTACTGCACTTTTAATCTAACTCTTATAGTGAGGTTCTTGGTATTATCCTGCATTACTCCTTAGATGGCTGTCATACTTCTTATGACAATAGATGATGCTATGTTTTTTTATGTACAAAAAGTTCCTCCCAAGCATTTAACATTTGGTCGATGAGAATATTGGTTTCAAATGATTCCCAGATTCACAAAAATGTCACAATCAGTATGGGCAGGAAGCACCAGGTTTGCCTTCAGTCACAAAACCATTAAAAAATGTGAGCACCTTGCCACCATTCTAAAAAATAAAGAAGAAAATTTTGGCATTACTGCATACCTAATTTTCCCTAGTCCTTATATCACTATAATCTTTTAGTGTTTACCTACCAATGTGAAATTTATTTTATTTTTTTAGGATCTTTCCAATGGATGGTTGAATCATTCATATATTCTTCCAATATTTTTTTAAAAATATATATATATATATATATATATATATATATATATATCATTATTTTCTAGATTTTCTACAATTATTTTTTGTTATTTATTTTTATTTTTAAAAAAAAGAGACCACAGGGCTTAACACTTCAGCCTCATGCCTCTGATGGTCCTAACACCTAGCTCCATGCCTTCACCTTTTAAAACACAGTTAGAAACCTGAGAGCAAGGTGAAAAAAAAATGAATAAGTGATTCATGTATGATATAGAGTAAGAAGTTTATCCAGTTACTGTTTCATTTAGTCTCTAAAAACACTTGTACATATTGGGACTAGAATTCGCCAATGGATTTCATGCAAAGCCAGACCTACAGATGCACATTGGCTACATATAGCATTATGGGCAGGTTTTAACCCAATAACTATCAATGCTAACAATGAACATAAACCATATTGCATAGTAGGAATAATTCAGCCATCAAAAGAATATATGGAAGAAAGGAAGAAGGGAAAGGGAATAAGAACAAAACATAAAAGACTATGTGGCCAAGAAATCATGCATCACAAGGAGTTTAACAAGTAATCATACTTCAAATAATGAATTCATGCCTAAATAACCCCATATATGCAAGACTACAATTCATACCCTAAGGCTAATGCTCATACCCATGCTTCCATCCATTGTGGCCCTTCGGCACCATCCAGTGCACAGCCAGCAATCGTGCCATCAATCAAAAGCTGTTTCAAAGCACAATCATCTATCAGCTGACTGCTACCTGTATTCACAAGAAATGCTCCTGCATACAAAACAATTACACTTCTTTAGATATAAAATGAAGGGATAGCAAGAATTATTATAAAAAGTAAATATGAAATTACCAGGTTTAATGTTCTGCAGGCATTCTGCATTAATAATCTGAACAGTCTCATTTGATAGAACACTATGGAGTGAAATGAGGTCACTAGCTGCAAGTAAATCATTAAGTGTATCCATTCTTCGGGCAGCTGGAGGAAATGTTATAGAAGGCCTACTTGATTTTCCTTTACCCTGTGAAAAGAAAATTTACAAGAGAATCTAACACAGCATCAATAAGATTCTAAAGGATGGATTTAAAAACAACTTAAATGCAAAATACATTTAGCATCTAAAAGCAAAGGTTCAGAGATATTCCACTTAGTACCACAGGTATGCATAATTTAGAGGGACATTTTCTTTAACTAAACCTCACTCATAAAGAATTGCCCCCTATTTGTGGATCACTGTGAAGCAAATTAAAAATCTCTACCAGACCAGGAGGTTTCTCACAGATAATTGCAAGCTATATTTCCAGACACTTCATGATCAGTGCCAAATCCTTTTCAGATATTTAAATTTTCATTGTAAATTCCAAATCCACGTCATATCAATACCGGTAACATAGACTGCAAGTACTTCAATTTTTAGGATTCAGATTTCACTCTATCAAAAAAACAACCCCCTCATCCAGAGAGTTTATTTTGACAGTTTATCTCTTCAATTTAGTTTCTTCTTGTGAAACTTGTTCCTTGGAGAAAAGTACTTGGTTCTCTGGAATGGCAACTGAATTGTTTAGTTGCAGCATGCTAGGTAGCCTAGGTTAAAAAATCATGCAAGTTTAAGCCTGCAACACCTAAAAAAGCCTATGGAAAAAATCATATATCTCCCATATATCATTTGATAATAGGAACTACATTTGGAAGTTTACAATAGCTTGTATCCTCTCTGCTGACAGGTAATATCAGTAAAAAACATAAAGCAGAATCACTGACATTAACATTGTATAGTATAGTGATCTGGACTCGAAATGATTAACACTATAACTTCCAAAGATCACATTTCACTCGAATTCATCTAAGGGAAAGGATATTACACAAGACGATCAAATCAAGTTCAATTATGAAATTTTTAAAAAACATTTAAGACTATTCTTCCGTTAGCTGTACCTCGTGAACATCGAAATAAAGTACACTCATCTTAAACGCCAAGCTCCTAGTCGCCAAAGACCTAGCCGACGCAGATCTACCAACAATGCCCAACACGAGCCCTCGACACCGCCGCATCCCGCGACAAAGCGGCTGGACTGAACCGAGCCAGCCGGAGGCGGAGAAAGAGTGGCGAGAGAGCAAGTGAGTCCGACGGAGCAAGCCGAGGAAAAGAGCCATGACGGTATCGGCGATCTCTTCGGCGCGGGAGGCATCAACGTGGACGAGGCGGAGACCGAGATCGGCGGCGAGGGCGGAATCGACAGAGCGGTCGGAGGAGCCAAGGCAGAGGATGACTTGCCATGGCTGGAGGCGGCGCTGGGCTGCGCGGGGGAGGAAGGCGAGGGAGTGGAGGAGAACGGCAGCGGCGGACTCGATCCGGCCGTCGGCGAGGCGGTTGAGGCCGATGTGCTCGACGGTTGCGATGCCGGCGAGGGTTTCTTGCTCGAGGCTGCAGTCTTCGAGGCAGTTAAGAGAGACCACTAAGGGTGGAGGGGAGGGTGATTTTAAGCTGCCGTTGCGGGGAGCCATTGTTGTACGGATTCTGCTGGTTCCGATCGCTGGCGAGTCTCTCATCTTCTGCAATATTTCTCCATTGATACCGCTTCGGAGTTTCTCCTCTTCAATTTTCCCTTTTTTTTTTTTTTTTTAATGTGTTGGGTGGGGGAGGAGGGTGCGCTGATGTGTACTTTTCTCTTCTTCCCGTGCTATGGGAGTGGAATTGTCTCTGAATTCCGGCTCTCTCCCGTGAGCACAGGCTAGACTAGAGCTTTGTTGACGGAAATGTCCTTACCATATATTAACACCTACTTTGTCTTCGTAAATTTTTTTTGGGCAAGGGCACACCTTGTTACGGGAAAGGATCTGTCCGGTCTGCTTATGACCTGTGCACAATCAAAATGCACGGTTTGGCATTAAATAATGATTATGCATACGCTGTACACATTTTTTATGCCAAACCATGCATTTAAATTGCGGACACGTCCTAACATGTCATAAGCAGACAGGACAGGATAACTCCCTTATAACGTACTTACAAAACGAAATAGATGTTCTGTCCAAAATTTGGTGTCTAGGATGGTGTCTATGATGTTGAGATCCTATTGACCAGACGTTTTTAGATGAGCACACATTAGTTCCTAACTCTAATAGACCTGCAAGAGGAATATGAGAGATGTACTGGCCAGGTGCTGATTGGGTATTCTTCGACAATCAAATCAGTGAGAATCGCATAGGAGATGAGGAATCACATTAAAATTTGTTCTTACCTTTTCCTGGGTATGAACTTGTTTTTATAATGTTCATTACTCGTGGTATTTTGGATCTTTAGTCCCGCAACACCTACTCCGGTGATGCCCAAGGGTGGAATTCCTGGGATATGATTTGATTGGAATCCTCGTTCTACAATTATGCTTTTTTTCATGGGGTCACATCCCTAGTCTAGGGTTGTTTTTCACGATCGAATGCTTACTTCTCGAGCGACTCCTAAAGTTTATCCATGTTTAAATTGAATGGGACAACATCTCTGTTTGGATATGTTTCTAGACTGGGTTTTCTCCAAATGTCATATCATCGATTGGACCCGATCAGAGAAAAACTAATTGACCTTAGGTTTTATAACCATCAGTGCCCAACACACCAAGTGACTTCACATGGAATCAAATGGGTCAGGGTTAGATAAATTTTCAAATTCTAGCCCATTTTATTCCATATGAAGTCACCATCATGGACGGGAAATTTGCTTCATTTACAAAATATTGTCTCAATTCATCCAATTTCATCGTATCCAAGATGTATATGGTTCCGAATGATGAATTAGATATGGATAGTTCCAACAAGATTTTATCTATGAATAAAAATCAATTTTTTGATTTATTTCATCTATTTCATGACTAAAAAAGCAGTGTGGATTTGGTGTGCCCCCTTAATGAATGCTTAAGGTCTGCCCATATACAAAGGTGGATAGATGGCATCGAAAACGTGATTTACACTTCGGAGGGGATGATTTTCATTTTTCAATGTCGTGTATCTACCCCTACATATGAGTGGACCTTAGGTGTTCATTAAGAGGATGCATCAAATCTACAAGACCAGAAAAGAGGGGGGATATACATTACACCACGATTTTGAATCACAAGAGAGAATGCTTGGAGCATGGTTGTTTAACACGATCATCTTTCTTTTATCTTTCATTTAAATGATTGTGTATGTTTAGAGCCAAAAGTGTGGAAAAGTATATGGTTTTCCCACTTTTTATTTATTATTGTACAAATTTGTTTGTCTCTTATACATTAACAGGCGGAAAAACTACTCAGCTAAACCGTATTGGAAAACAAAAATTTTCCACCTTTTATCACACTTTTATAAACTATTTTGTTGCGTTTACCTGCTAAATGGAAGTAACTCGTGAAGAAGTAAAGTGAAAGGTAACTTTTTCACACTATGTTGTCTTTTGCTTGCGATCAAACATGCATTGGCACAAAAATTTATGATTTTTCCATACTTCACTTTACCAACTATTCTCATGGTGGGTTTCCCGTATTTTCTTATTGTGAGCAATTACCTCTCAATGAATGATTGTCTGTGATGAAAAAACATATGTAGATGTGCCACATATTGACACATGGTGTGTTTTTTAATTCGAAATAGATGTTCTGTTAATGTCCAGGGCACTAGGTGACTTCACATGGAATAAAATGGGCAAGGGTTAGATGAATTTTCAAATTCCCACCCATTTTATTCCACATGAAGTCACCTTGTGCATTGGAAACCTAATTCTAGATAAGAAATCTGCTCCCTTTTGAACTTGGTGCCTCTTTTTGGAGACTTGCTCTTTCAACTGTACACTTTTAATGCCAAACACATCACATGTTTTATCAGATAGTCATAGAGACTTTTCTTTTTTTATAATAGAACATTTGTCTTCTTTTCTATTTTCTTATGTACAAGTAATCGTTTCTTCCTTTTTTTAGTAAAGGAAACACATGTTCCGTCCAGGATTTGGTGTCCTAAACACCAGGGGATAACATATGAGAGAAAATGGGTGGGAATTTGACATTTCATCTAATGCCACCCATTTTCTTTCAAAGAAAGATTGCCTGTGATGACACAGACCTCTGTAGGCATGCCATGATATATTTTTGAGTTTAGTGGTTTTTTTGGACCCCTACTTTTTCAACTGATAATTTTTTTTTTCTTTTTGACATTTTTAACCACAACACAACACATGGCAGTTATAATTCACCATAGACATTACAAACATTTTTTCATCACAGAACATTTGGGTGGTTTTCTTCCACGTGTTGTCCCATGGTCCTAGACACCAAATCCTCGAAAGAACATTTGCTCCGTTTGGTGAATACTTTTAATCACTAATGATACATTCAATTCATGCAATGATTTATATTTGAGTTAAAACGGCACTTTCATTGACAAGAACTCCTTGCCAAACATAATGGAATAGATCCATGACCATAACAAACACAAAAATGAGAACCTTTCCCACCTACTACCCATCTTACTCGTATTGCTCATATAGGATCAAGTTATTACGTAAGCCATTGCTATTTATGTACCCATCCAATAAATCAACTCATAACAAGCTTTTATATAATTTTTGGGGAAGTTGGGAAGCATTAACCACAAACAATGATCGAAAAAAGAAAAAAGGGATCTTTGGCATTGAATCTCATGATCTTGAGATTGTGATATCAAGACGAATCAGGGATTGTAATCATGCGATCAACCTATTAGATTGTGTTGGTTTTTCGTTGCATGAAAATGTTTGATTGAAACAAAAAATCAAGAGATAAGAAGAAGATCTAGTTTTATGTTTTATATATTAAATTACCAAATTACCTTCACATTTCAGCACGTTCATATTAATTACTTATTACCACTTCTTAAGATTATGGCCGTGATTTCAAATTGAGATTTTCAACGCAATCTCAGACAGAATCTAACTTTAAATCACTATATGCGACTGCATGCTAAAAACAGCCTGTATGAAACAGAGTAAGATAAGTAGGAGTGCCAATGGGTACACAATTACCTAACAACCTGGTAAGAAGCGGTCAGGATTTTGGGCACGCAAACTCAGTGTGCAATGGGTGCACACGGACCATGGGATGGACACATCAGCATCAAAAAGTGATAAGCATCCCCAAAAAGTGTAAATCACTTTTCACCGCTGATGTGTCCACCCCTTGGTCCGTGTGCATGCTTTGCACAAGGATTTTATTTGCACAAAAGCTGGGCTAGGTAAGAAAGGTATGGTTCCTAAATTTTGGATGTCAACATTCTAGATAGGTCATGGTCTTTGCATGTGTACAAAATTCTCGGGTCCTTTTAAGGTCCATGGACCATAGCTAAATTTTTAATTTAATTTTTTTATTTTAATTTTTGATAAAGTGATTTAGCTCAATTTCATTCAACTAGAGAAATCTCTTGCAAACAAGAGTCCGTTCCGCCAACCACGAAAACACAAATTTTGGGCTTCCAAAAGCAAAAAAACACACCAAAAACACTGAAATCAACGGATAGGCAGTAGATCCAATGTGGTAGTGGGTCATGGGTCATGGAGCATCCACCTGTTCAAGAGGTGAGCCATTGATTTAAGATCCAGATTAATATATTTGTGGGTCCTACCTACAAATAGCATCATGTTAAGTACTTGAAACTTCATTCTTACCTTTTTATACCAAAAAAATAAGAAGAAAAGAACCAGTTTTATGTAACGTTGTCAACTATCTGCCTAAGCATCCACATTCGATTCGATTAAAGTGGATACGGATGCAGCTATATCCAATTTGTTGATTCGTCTAATAAAAATTCGATTATATTTGGTAAAGGTTCTTTTTTTGTTAATATAAGTTATAACAATCAAATTAATGGGTATCTCTTATCTTGTTTTGGTGTTACAAGTAAATATTAGTTTTTAAGAATGTATAATTTTTAAAAAAACATTAAACAAAACCCTCAAGTTTTCTAATAGAAAGTATAATAAGATATATCTGAATTCATATCCAAAATTTGTTTAAATAAACGAATATGAATATAGATCCTATTTTTAAATATCCACAGATATTTGATTAACTAAATGAATACAAATACGAATGTAACTGCAAAATGACTTATTCAAATTCGTTCTGTTTACAGCCCTTGCTCTATGTCTTCTACCAAATAAAACCAGCAAAAGGACTTTTGGGTCATTTCGATAACTTGATGAAGAGAGCATAGAAAGCGATTTGGAAAGACGGATTGGACGTTAATGATGAGATGATCCCATCTCCAACAGTGATTTCGATAAGTTAATTTAGAGAAAACATTGCTTGTTTTGGAGGTTAATGATGAGATCCATTGGCTTCCACCCACTTCTATGAGTGAATCCACAGGACCACATGGACTCATCATCTCAACCTCTGATTTCACTTTGATCAGCTAGTTCTTTTCCTCAAGAAAACAGTTGAATGCCACTGTTGAGCCGAATAAGCTTGAGTTTTCATTGGCTATAAGTTTGGCTCTTTCACTATACTCATCATTGATGCTAACAAACCTCTTTTTAGATTGCAAGATGGGTATAATTTCCTCATTAAGAATCCATATCCTTAATTCTTTTTTGGTAAAAAAGATAATCTAAGCCGATTTTCTACATTAAAAAAGTGTGTATCAACCCTCTTACACCAGGCGCAGGGAGACACATGGCTAAAAAAATGAACCATCACATCTTGCGTCCAACGTTGGGTGTTTTTTCACTTATTTTGACCAAGTATCTCCTAGTACTCAACATTGTTGCATGCCTTCTCACTGTAGAAAATTCGTTTTGATCCTCCATAGGAGAGAGATCTTTTTAATTATATTGTTAGTGATATTTGAAGTCACCCTCTAGCCATAGGTCATCCACCTCCACTTCTGTTGTCACTCTAGCTACAAATTTAGCTGTTGACAGAGTCTTGTTTCTTATATTTTGAGTTTGAGAGCCATATTTTTTTAACAAAAATTATATTAAGTTATAGTTTGACTTTATATAGATTATGGTTGCTTTTCTTGAGAAGGATTAGGTTTTGTATAATGAAGCAAATATTCTGTGATAAAAATGCCTCTGTAGTGTCTATGGTGAATTATAAACAAACATGTGTTATTTTTGGGGGTAAAAGGGTCAAAAAAAGTGTTCAGTAGAA
Source organism: Platanus orientalis (assembly GCA_025762735.1). Taxonomy (NCBI): domain Eukaryota; kingdom Viridiplantae; phylum Streptophyta; class Magnoliopsida; order Proteales; family Platanaceae; genus Platanus; species Platanus orientalis. The sequence continues at coordinate 9,718 of JAOXJP010185662.1, forward strand.
AAAGTAGGTGGTCAATAAAAGACATCAAATTCAAGAACACATCATGTGCCAATCAATGACACACCTTTAGAGGTCTGTCTCAAAACAGACAATCATTCTCATTTGTTATAAAATGTTAAAATATATTAAGTTTATTAACTCATCCTCTCCTATAACCATAGGGTTTTAGGAGAGACGGTTAATTGCTTAATTTAAGATGGTATTAGAGCAAGTCTTAGGTTGTGAGTTCAAATCCCCCCGTGGACGCAAATATTCTCTCAGGCCTTGCACCTAGTTCCCTGCATTCATTGTCCAGGAGTGTCCCTCATGAGGGGGAGTGTTAAAATATATTAAGTATATTAACTCATCCCTCTCCTATGACCTTAGGGTTTTAGGAGAGACGGTTAATTGCTTAATTTAAGATAAAAGCTTGCATAGAGTCTTCGATTACATATTTGGCTTATAATGTGGAGGCAAAAATGTATTGAGAAATTGATGTAGATGTTTTTAAAAAGCTTTTATAAGAAGAGTGGGATAGGATGCATGAAAGGGTTTCAGTAATTCTTTGGGTGTTCTCCCCTAGGGATTGATGAGAATAGAGGCTTATTAAAGGCCTTGTAATTTTTATGTTTTTACTCAGTGAAACTCAAATTTCTCTCTTTATTTTTTTCTTTGTTTTGATGTTATTATTTTTATGGTTGACGCTTGCTTGCATTTCAACAATTAGTTTAAATCCCTATGTCATTGTGTGAAATATCAAATTTATTCCTGCAGCACTTACCTAACAATCGGTATTAGAATTTATGATTCATATTTAAAAGACAGAAAAAGTAGATTCGTGTGCAAAAGATTGTTTTGTAATAGCTTGTTTGGCGGTCACCTATAATGTAATAATTTCATTTGAGTTTCTCAAGGCATTTGTAGCCATCAGGTGATGGTTCTTAGTCAACTCATTCAAATTTATAATGATTTGTTAACTACAATTAGAAATGAAATCATCTTAGGTTTTTCCACAAAATGAAATGACTTATATTATCAAGCACAAATTGCTACAAATTTGAATGAGTTCATTGCAAACCATCCTGTTGTGGCTACAAAAGCCTTGGGAAACTCAAATGAAATGATTACATTACAAGTGGCTACCAAATGCAGCCTAAGTAAATTGCTTGATCACTTTGATTTGGACAATTTGATCCTATGATGTCTTGGGATTCCTGAATTTTGTGCTTCAAGCCATGATAATTAAAAATGAATCTATTGATCAATTTTCAGTAGAGCAATTTGACAGTAAAAGGTGTATTCAATCTATGGCAAAGAAGGGTAAGATACCTCTTAGTGTAACATGACATGCACAACATTTAGAATAGTCTATCAACCCATAACAATTTTCAAATTCATATTGAGAATACATAAAGTTGAACGCAATCAAAATGTTCCGAATCTATGTTACTAGTCACGTTTATTCTATGTAATAAAGGAATATTTAGTATTATCTCTATGGGAGAAGTTGAAGAAGCTATATATGGAAAAGAGCTTGTCCCACAAACTATACTTGAAAAAGGTAATTGTATGCCAAGATAGCTAAAAACGAGAATCTCTTGGAAGATATGAAAGTGTTTAGACAATACATTTGCTTAATTACATAAGATTAATGTCAAGATAGCGTTGAACTATTTTAAAAAATTAAACACATGTGATTGCCATGTTTCTAAAATAGAAACAAAGCATCCACATGCCACAAGGATGGGGGGTAAATAGAGACTGACTCAAAACTCCCTCTTTCTATATAAAAAAATGCGAGGGAGTGGCTGGTTAGGATTGTCACTCACACCTCTCTCTCCCTATAAATAGGGACGTGTGTGAGTACATTAGAGAGATAGGTTTTTTTCAAGGAAATAACAGAAAATGAGAAGAGAGAATAAGCAGTGGCTGCTTGTGTGATTTCCATAGCCTAGCTTTGAATAAGAAGAACTTAGATACTCTCCACTATTGAAAGCACTCGTACTTCCCTCACTCTTCCTCATATTTTCTCATATTTTCTGTATCTTTTTGAGACTATAGAATTCTTTGCACTCTTACTTGAGAAAAGATTGTTCTGAGTTCTTGTGTCTTTTGCTCTTATAATCAGCTTTCTTCATTAAGAGAAACCACTTGCATCCTTTGAGCAGCTTTGTCTTAAGATTTGGTATTCTCCTTTGAGAGAGCTCTCCACAATCTTGAGTTAACCTCGATCTGAGAAAACTTTTCATTGTAACATTCTGCTATCGTATTTTGTCAAAACTAATCTAATGATTATTACAAATTCATAGAGAGACAAGGGTTCTATTCGAGTTAGATTATATCTTGGAGTTAGCTTGGCTGCAATTCTTTGCATGTTATTGGGATGCCTCGTCTGTCTTCAAGAAAGGTGAGAATCAAAGGGAGAAATCATTAGAATCGAAGAGAAAATCATTGAAGAATTAAAAGAAAAAAAAGAAGAAATTAAATCCAAATTCAAAGGAAAGGACTTATTACAATGTTTTCAATATTGAAAGGAGTAGAATACTATAGAAGTGGAAAAGATTATATACGGAAATCTGCTTTTCCTGATGTATTGGGATGGCATTAGGGGTGGACACATCAGTGCTGAACAGGTATAAGCACCCCCAAAAACTGAAAGTCACTTTTAGGTAC
>JAOXJP010185673.1:0-12368 GCA_025762735.1 Platanus orientalis
CTCTCTCTCTCTCTCTCTCTCTCTCTCTCTCTCTCTCTCTCTCTCTCTCTCTCTCTCTCTCTCTGTGTGTGTGTGTGGAGAATGGTTGTCTGTGTTGACACAGGCCTATATAGGCATGCCATTGATTGACACAAGATGTCTTTTTGAATTTTGTATCTATTTTTACACTTGAAAACTTTTTTGAACCCTCAACACAACATCTGTCAGCTTATAATTCACCATAAATAAAACAGACACTTCGTCATCGCAGAACATTTTCTTCTTTCTCTCTCTCTGAGAGAGAGACAGAGACAGAGACAGAGATTTGGCTTGGTCGCTCGATCTACATGAAGCAATCCTTCAATTTTATGAGAAAGAGGTGAAACTTTTAGTAAATATTAATCCACTTATCGTCAGAGAGATCCATTAATAACCATCAAAGCAAACCAAAACACTTAAAAGAAAACAAGACAAACAACTAAAGAGAGAATAGAGAAAAAAAAAAAAAAAAAAATTACCTGGAAGATCCCATGGATCGTATTTGTAGATATCAATCTGTTTGATGAGTTCAATACGAATGGGTTTCTTCTCCACCTTCCGTCGTAGATAAAACCCGACAAGCTCCTCATCAGTAGGATGAAACCGAAACCCAGGAAGAACTTCATCCACCTTATTGTTAACTAAAGAACTCGCCTTCTCAATTTCCATCTCTCCTCCCATTCTCTTCTGTTTCCCTAAGCTGTAGACGAACATTTAAGACTCTCCAGAAGAACCTTCTTATAATGTGAAGCGAGTCTTAGGATGTAGATGGCTTCCTTGGTCAAATCTTGAAGTTTGATTTTTTTAGGGTTTGAGAGGGTAAAAGGGTCTTTGCAGAAGTCTTTCTTTGTTTTTCCATAGAAAATCTGGTGAATCATAAGTAAATAGGAATTTTATTGGCGAGTGGTAATAACTAATAAGGCTTAAGGTTTGGTGTCAAGGCCACGTAAAAGTATGTGACGTAGGTTTTTGAAAATACGTGTTAAAAAAGAAAAGAGTAAAAGTCTTTAGGAGGGGCACAAGATATTTGACTAAAAATTGGTGGAACTTGGACATAAATGGGCCGATATTTTTCCAAAGATATGAACTCTCTCTTTTTCTCTCTCTCTCTTTCTCTCAAAAGTTGCGTTTTCCTTCGTAAGTATGAACGTATTGCCTTAATATCAATGTACACAAAGCCCCACCTATAGTTTATGGGCCGGGCCATCTTTTGATGGGTGAGACATCAAAATTCATAAATATGACAACCATAGGATATGAGAAAATTCTGTGTCAGGGGGCACCGCTCCCACAGGGGTGTGGGCCTCACACAAAACAAAAATTGAATGGGACCCACACCTCCTTTAAGGGGGGAGGGGGGACGGTGCTCCCTAGACACCGAATCAGCCCCCCTCCCCTCTAAGATTTCTATTGATTTCAGATTTTCGTTTGCTAGTTTGGCATTTTTTATTAAAAAAAAACCCTAGGTTTTTATCAATATTTTTGCTCTAGAAAGGAAGTTTAAGATTGCTTAGTTAATGAATTTGGCTATGACTCATCCAAGAGGTGGCCGACAAATTCATTGGTTCAAAACGATTTGCTTGCCAGTCCATGTGTGAGTTTTGTGGCCATTCACTCTATGCCTACAAGAAAAAGAACAAAAAATTTAAAAAAAAAAAAAATTTTGTTAGACAAGTTTCAAAAGTGATAATAATAGAAGAAAAGCAAATCGGAATAGAGAAAAACGAAGGACAGGGAAAGTGGAACATACGGGTTAGATAAAGTAATTGGAGGGAAATGAGGAGTAGTAAACCCCAAAAGACAAGTCAAAATCTAATAACAGTAGTAGGATCGAACGGTACATTGGCCCCATCGGTGGGGCCGCTTTTTTTTTATAAGACAAGTCACTATCATTAAGACCCAAACAAGCAACAATAGAGCCAATCCAATCGTGATCGTAGTTAGAATAGGGTCGACCATAAATTTTTCCAAAGTGCTTGCTTGACCAAAAATTTTCCAATTCTTTTTTTGATAAGTAATTATAGGGGAAGACGGGTTTTGAACCCAGATCTGTGGCACAACACCCACAGACTTTACCAACATAGCAAGCTGGCATCTTCAAAATAAAAATAAAAAAAACTTCCAATTCACACATTAAAATCAAAGATTTAAGGATTCAATTAAATGCTTCAAAGTAGGCTAATGTTTTCAAGAAGTTACGAAGGAGGCATGTAGGAGACTGTTTAATACACTATTTAGCAAAAACGTTCCAATGAGTGTAACCACGTTTTATCGCCTTAACCAAAACAGATCCAGGTATGGTGGTTTAATTCAAGATAAACAGGGACAACCATTATTGGCATTTATGGGTACCACACAGTCCTTGGGAGGAATACTCCTGGACAATGAACGTGGTGGAATGAGGCTTGAGAGAATAATTGCTTCCGTGGGGGATTTGAACTCTTGACCTAAAACCTGTTCTGAAACCATCTTAAGTAAAGTAATTAACCGTCGCTCCTAAAACCCTGAGTGATAGGAGAGGGATGAGTTAATATACTTATTATATTTTAACAACACACGAAAGATTTGAATCAATGTATATATAGACATAACAGATATGTTTACAGTTTTGGGCTCATTAGGATCCAAATTCATTTGTATCCAGAGATAATCCAAATAAGTTGGATGTGACGTAAATTTGAAATGATGTGAATCATTGTATATAGAGACATATATACTATCTTCGTTGAATGAATGACCTATCACACTTACCTATAAAAAAAAAGGGCAAAGCATATCTCATTTGGATAAACTTATCAATGAAACTTTTGACTTATTGAGAAGTACTTCCTAAAGAAGTAGCTTCTGGAGATCAAATGTAGGATGGTGTTTGGTTTTATAAGTGAAAAGCAACTTCTCAAAAGCCAAAGTCATTACATGTGTTTGGTTTGCAATCCAGAGAAGTTGCATTCATCAATTCTAACTTTTGTAGCTTAAGATTTTAACTTGGATTAAGGTTGTGCATAGGGGAAAAAAAGGCATGCAAACAAAACGCCCTTTGGAGAGACTTCTAACTTTTGTAGCTTCATATTTCGACTTCTACTATGGTTGTGCATAGGGTTGGGCCAGCCCTAAGCTCATGCTCAAGCTTGGGTCGTGCTCGGGTTGACCTTGGCCCAGCTCAAGGCCTAATATATATATATATATATATATATACTGTTTGCCCCTCAAGGGATTGTGGGCCCCACATCCCTTGTGAGGGGGCAAACAACACTTTGGTTTGAGCGGGCTTGTAATGAAGTCATAAAAGCCCCTATTCCCCTTGAAGGATTTGGTCCTCAAAGTCATAAGGTGAGGCATGAAAGTGGGATTTACTAAGGCCTTGTCTGGTTGCCTTATTAAATAAAAAAGAAAATTACACAAAAAAAAAAAGAAAAGAAGAAAAAATCTATAATTTTTATCGTTTTCCTATGGTTATTTGGTTGCTAAGAAAAAGGAAAAGAAAACTTGTGAGTTTCAATTTTCTTGAGAAAGGAGGAATTTTTAGGCAAGAGTGGTGTGAAAATAATATGGTAGCAGACAACAAAATAGTAGTTACGTGATAAATTTTTGAAAATTGAGGATTTTTGGCTCTTGGCAACCAGTTGTAGAAATACACATGAAAGATATGCAATAATGTATATTGGAATTAGGATAATCATGCATTTTTCAATACTTATCACACCCCTCAACTAGCATATTGTTAGTCCCTAGTGATCTATATGATCCAAAAAAATAAAAAAAATAAAAAAAAAGAAACACAAAGAAAAAAATCCAATGCAAATTGTCACTTTCGCAAGCACTCTCGACTTCATTTAGCGTATGTAGCAAACCCTTAAACCTCTAAGTTGCCTTTAGTGAACGAATTTAACTTGTGAAGGTTTATAATAAATATACCCACAAAATTTAAATCAGGTGCAACAACCTACGATAAAATTTTGCCAAGAATCATAGGAAAAACAACTTTTCATGGCAACTAGACATGGCCTACAGAATTATATGTTGGGAATGTTTTGCACTCTCATACAAGTCTAGAGTTACTATCAATCAGTGAGGTTTGACTGGATGCCTTTTAGGGAATCCCTAAAGGATCCCCAAAATGTTTAAGTCTAACCAGTTAAGGTCAAGGGGTTCATTTATGGTTAGGGAAGTGTTATGCACCTTGGACCAACCACATCACTGTAGTTGCCTACTGATCCTATCAAGTTACCATTTTTAATCTTGATTGCCTAATGATTTTTTTAGTAAATGAAACTATATATCAAAAAGAAAGAGGGCCTCCCGAGAGAGGATAAAATTAGAGTTAAGAACCTCAACTAACCACGATGGAGTTGAGTGCCAATAGAGGTTGGACAAACTAGAACAACCCCTTTTAGCAAAGGCATGGGCTGCCCTGTTCACAGTTCTTCTCCCACACAAACCTAATGACGTAAAGTATTTTTCCAACTCATGGCACTCATGCATAATGGATTGTATGTTCCATGGTAAGAGATTAATATTACAACCAAAAAGAGCCAGAAGAATTGATGAATCACGTCCAAAATAATCTCCCTAATACCCAAGACCTGGGCAGTTCTTAAAGCCAATCCCACCACTTGACATTCAACTCCAAAGGAAGAAAAAAAACTATCTTGATGAGGACCAAAAAAAGAGGCACCCTCTATCATCACGACTGATACCACCAAGGCCAGCCTTGGACTTGAACAAATTAGTAGCCCCGTTAATCCATTGAACAACAACACCAGACACAAAAAGAAAAGCGTTAGGATCCTGTTCATTTTTGGGATGATAAATCAAGTAGGAAGAGCTTCAGATGCAATTTTGGGATAATTGCACACAATTCAATCGCACAAATAATTGTTCATTCACGCACTTTCAATTGTGTAGTGGGCTTGCGACAATCAAGCACATACGAATTGCACATTCAATGAGTCAATCGCGCACATGCGATTATTGTTCAATCGCACACCTTGCGATGTCATTCAATCATGAAGCTTAGTGTGTGTTCAAACGCACATTGCGAAACTGGTTCATTTGTGGGCTTCAGACTTGTTCATTCGCGAGTTTCAAACTTAGTTCATTCTTGAGCTTCAGACTTATTCATTTATGAACTCCAAAGTTTAAATTCAAAATTGAAGTTTTCTTCTTGTTTGTTTTAACACTGATTCATCTGAGATTAAGGTGTTGTTAGCATGTTTCTTGAAGATAGTTGAGGCCTCATAATATAGTGCAAGGGATGCGGCCAAGCTAACTTTGTGATACAATCTTGCTTGGGTAAAACCCTTGTCTCTCAATAGAGTCTTCCTCTCTGGAAAAGATGAATAAACCTTTGTTGTTACTTAAAGCCCGCTGTCTTTATCAGTTTATCAAAATTTCAGCAATGTACTATGTCGTGCCCCGAAATCTATATCAGAAGTGAAATTCCTAGAGAGGGGTGAATATGATATCTACAATTTCTTGATTCTTTTTTAAATGTTATTCAACCCTCTTTTGATTTACTTAATTTTATCTTAATGTGCAGCGAAAATTCTTTTACTTAAGTAAATCTCTTTTCTATGAACTTATCATAAACCATGAGGCTCTGTCATGCACTATAGCGTTACCTATAGCAGAGCGGGAACAAGGTATATAAGTTCCATAAGGTTGCTTGATTAATCCTTTTATATTAACCTTAGTTAGAGTTACTTCCAATTACCCCACAATATGATCACTTAAGTTTAGTACTTTGAGTGAAGTCCTAAAGTGATCTATAAATAATGAATTGCAAATTCAATATACTTTACAAGATAGTTAAATAAACTTAAATGATAGATTAACCAAATTGCAAATTCACTCAAACCTAGATGCTTGTGCGTGTTTATGAAAATTTAGTGTGTCTGGGAATTTAGCATAAGCACAAACACTTAGGTGATCAATTCTCTATTAATTAAAAACCAAATATGCAAGTGTGATCAATTAGTTCAATTTGTAAGTTTAATTAAGGCCTAGATGTTTGTGCTTGTTTATGATATGGAAATTAAAGAACAATCACAAAGCATGGAATATAAAGACATAAGTATTTATAGTGGTTCAGTACACGGGCTTCCGTCTACTCTCAAAAGCTCAATTCTGAGCTATATAATTTTATCAAGATTAAAGATAATACAATTAAGGATAAAATTAATAAAATCCTAATCTACTTGCCAAGCAAGCTACACCTGGTGTCTCTGGCAGGTGTGATCTATGGTCTACTCTTCCGGTGTCTCCGACGGAAGAGATTTGGGTCTACACTACCGGTGTCTCCTACGGTAGTGCAAATTATTTCAGTGTTTCCAGTGGGAGAGGTCTCCACAACTTTAATAAAAGTTTAAGGGCAAGTGTTTACCTCTTGGAAGGTTGATGTTGCCTCGATCACAATATGGGGTTGCTCTTACTTGAGCTTGGTTTGACTATGAGTCCCCAATGCTTCTTGGTTGGCTCCTCAAGCTTATAGAGCCAATTACTGGTGGGTTACTCCTCCTTGAGCAAGGTGTGACTATAGAACCCCACACTTTTCTTCAATTGGGTTTCCTTTTGGATAACCCTTTGTAGCCTACCTAAAATGGATGTGCCTTAACAAAAATATAGAGGTGACAATGGAATGTTCTTGGTATGGATTTACCTATCTAAGCATAGAGAGAGTTTTAGAGAACTAAATCTCTTAAGAATCACTAAGAATGAGTAAGAGAACTTTCAAAGTATGTGATTTTTGTCAAGAACCATTTGTTGATCAATGGGTGCTCAAACCCTTATATAATGGATGAAAATAACCCATATCCATTGGATTAGAATATCCCCAAATGGTCAAATGATCATAACCATTGATTAGAAACTATTTTTTGAAGTTTATACCGTTATACAATGTTTCTGCAACTTTGGATCGATCTTGGACCAATCCAAATACAAAACACTCAAAATTAGCAATCCAAGAGTTGCTAGATCGATTCAAATAAGTTTGGATCAATCCAAACAATTTGGATTGATGTGGTTTGATCCTAGATTGATCCCGGATTGATCCAAATCCCCAACACATACAACTTTTGGTAAAACGACTATAACTTTCTATAGAAAAATCTAAATCATTCGCCATTTTTTTTGTTAGAAAATAGACCTTTAGATCTTTCCATCTATATATGTATTGTAGTCTAATTCCTACTGAGGTGATATAGAGAGTCCTTGACAGTTGCCTCAAAATTTATTGATCTAGACAACACTAGTCAACATAGGCATTTCTTCTCCAGTGAGCCCTTTTCATTCTTTTGAGCATTGGGTTCTTCGTGCATTTTAATTAGACCCTAATTAGGTCTTATAAGTGATTCCTAGGCTCAACCATAGTCTCGGGGTTTTGTGAGCACACACACACTTACCATTTGGTCTCATATACCTGATTTACCTTTCTGTGCTTGGAATTGATGTGTTGGCTTCCTTGAGGTAGCTTGCACTTGAGACTTGGGATTCTTTCATGATGCTTAGGTCTCTTTGGTATGGTTATTCTGGCTTTGAGTCCATCTTCTTGGAACTTTCTTGGACTCTCTTCTTGGACTTATATGAATACACACATCACATATAAAAGTCCTATACACATGACAAGTACATGTACTTACCTTTGTTTTGTGTATAGACATTGATAATACATAAACCTAACAGTTAGCTTGGTAAATTCACAAATTCTAAGAAAAAAAGGAGAGAAAGGAGCAAAATTAAATGTGGAGTGATCTTGGTTCGATCTAGGTCATTCCCCCCATTTTATAAACAAGTGACTTTTCATTTCCCGCAGGTATCGTTAGTTTAGATTGATCCTGGATGGATCCTGGATTGATCCAAAATAGAATCTTTTGGGTAAAAACCCTAGATTCTCTTTGTTCTTGCTCGGTTGGCCCCACTTACCCTAATTAAATGATTTCTTATTATTTTTAGGGTATTTTAGAATGTGTCTTTATATAGAACACATTTCCGTCGTGCCTCGAAGATATTCAAATTTTTTGAATCCAAGGCCTTTGTGAGGATATCTGCCAGTTGTTCCTTAGTTGATATATACTCTAGAGATATTGTTTTGTCTTCAACCAATTCTTAGATGAAATGGTAACGAATATCAGTGTGCTTAGTTCTAGAGTATTGGACCAGATTCTTGAAAATTTGGATTACCCTTGAGTTGTCTATGAACATATTCATTGTAGAGTAAGACAACTTATAATTTGCAAGCATTTGCTTCATCCATAGCAGTTGCATGCATCCACTCCCAGCAACAATGTACTCTACCTTGGTTGTCAATAGTGATATGGAATTTTGCTTTCGACTATGCTAAGTGACAAGACAGTTTTCTATGTAAAAGCATCCACCACTTATGCTTTTACAGTCATCAACATTGCCTTCCCAATCAACATCTGAATAACTAGCTAATACTGGTGTGATATCAAATGGATACTAGAGACTGATGTTAATTGTCCCATGGACATAACAAATAATTCTCTTAGCCGCTTTCAGATGAGATTCCTTTGGTGCTACCTAATACCTGGCACAGGCACCTAAACTAAAGGTAGTGTCGGGTTTGCTTGCTTCAAACATAAAATACTACCTATGATACTCTTATATCATATAGGATCAACATCGACTCCATCGAGATCCTTAATGATTTTCTCATTTGTACTGATTGGAGTATCAATTGGTTTGAACTCCAAAAGTCCAAATTTGGATACTAGATCCTTGACAAACTTGGATTGATTTAGAAATATTTCATCTAAAGTTTGTTTGATCTCAAGGAAGAATGTCAATTCTCCCTTCATACTCATCTTGAATTTGGATTTCATCGTATGGGCAAACTCATGTGAAAACTTTTTACATGTGGACCTAAATATGACGTCATCCAAATAGATTTGTGCGATGAGTATGTGACCATCATTTTTCTTGATGAAGAGTGTTTTATCAACACTCCCCTTAAAGAATTGATGGCCTACTAGAAACTTGGTTAGTCTGTCATACCAAGTTCTAGGTGTTTGTTTCATCCCATATAGTGCTTTCTTCAACCTATGCACATGATTTAACATATGAGGATCTTTGAATCCTTCAAGTTGTTCAACATATACTTCTTCTTGAAGTATTCCATTTAGAAACACACTTTTTACATCCATTTGATATAATTTGAACTTTAAATTGCATGCAATGAACAACAAGATTCGAATTGACTCGAGCCTAGCTACAGGAGTAAAGGTCTCCTCAAAGTCAATTCCTTCTATCTGAGCATATCCTTTAGCAACTAATCATGCTTTGTTTCTTATGATAGTTTCATGCTCATCCATCTTTTTTTTGAAGATCCACTTAGTACCAATTATGTTTTTGTCTTTAGGTTTTTCAACGAGGTACGGCACATCATTCCTCTTCAATTGATTGAGCTCTTCTTTCATAGCTATGATCTAATCTGGATCATTGAGAGCTTCTTTTACTTTCTTGGGCTCAATCTTGGATGTAAAACAAATATGACTAATGATATTCTCAAGTTGTCTACTTCTTTTAACACCCTTATCAAGATATCCAATGATGTCTTTAGATGAGTGTCCCTTGATTATTATCTTTTCTTTGGGATGCCTTACTTTCTCAACATTTGTTTCCTCTGACTCATTCCCAGAGTCATGTGATGCAACATTTTCTAGAACCTTTGATTTCTCTTAAGGGTCCACTAATCCCTCTTCTTCCTTGTCTATTTAAGTCTTTGGTTGGTCATTTATAGTGACATTTATAGACTTTCCATGCTAGAAGTTCTTTTGTTGTATACCATATAGGATTTGCTTCTAGTGGAGTATCCAAGGAAGATACCTTCATCACTCTTGGAATCAAACTTGTCAAAATTTTCTCTATCTCTTAAGATACATCAAGTGCTTCCAAATGCCTTGAAGTACTTCAAAATTGGCGTTTCCCCATTCCCCATTTCATAAAATGTCTTTGAAGTACCCAGCCTCAAATGCACCCTATTGCTTATATAACAAGCGGTGTTTACGGCCTCAGCCCAAAACCTCTTGGGAAGGTCTTTACATGAGAGCATGATTGTGGCCATGTCTTGTAAAGTCCTACTTTTCCTTTCAGCTACCCCATTTTGTTGAGGAGTTTTGGGTGTAGAGAATTCATGCTTGATCACACAATCATTGTAAAAGTTTGAAAACTTGCTATTTTTAAACTCTCCTCCATGATCAATCCGAAATTCTCTTAATGGAGGGTTATTTTTTAGTTTGTAATCCTATGCAAAGATTTTTGACCTCTTCAAATGCATCGGATTTTTCTCTAAAAAATAACACCCATGTGTACCTAGAGAAATCAACAACTATGACCATAAAGTACCTTTTTCCACCAAGGCTTTTGGTCCTTGTTGGTCCGGCTAGATTTATATGGATTAGCTCTAATGGTCTAAATGTGCTTATTTCAATTAATTTCTTATGGGAGGCTCTGACTTACTTCCCATGTTGACAATCACCACAAAATAGGTTATCTTGTCTGCCAATCTTGGGTATGCCAAGTATTAAGTCTTTTCTACTTAGTTTAGATAAGTTCTTAAAATTCACATTCCCAAGACTTTGGTGTCATAGACTTGTCTCATCCGTTTGTGTGATGAGGCATGCATTTGGTCTACCTTCTCCAAAGATGTAGCAATTGTCACTAGTACGAATACTTTTGGCAATAATTCCTTATTTATCTTTTATGTGACAATCATCCTTTGAGAAACCAACATCATATCCTAAATCAAAAATTTGACTTATGCTTAGGAGGTTATGTTTGAGGCCTTCTACAAATAACACATCTTTTAGTGTTGGAACTCCGGGTATTTCTACTATACCCCTACCCATTATCTTGGCAAAGCTCCTATCACCAAAAGCCACACTTCTTTCCCTATCGGGAATATAGTGTGAGAAAAGGGATTTGTCCCCTGTCATGTGTCTTGAACATCCACTATCCAAGTACCAATGTGATGTTTTGGCTACTTTAAGGGTAGTGTGGACAACAAGACATTTTAGCTCTCCTTTTTTGACTCATACTTGTTTTGTTTGCAATAATTTGGATTGAGTCAATCTCTTCTTCTTTTCAAGGCTTTCATGTTTAACCCTTTGAAAGAAGGTTCTCTTTCTATAATTTTTCTTACTCACCATCCTCCTATTTTGTTGATACGATTTGACTTTTAGGTCATTAATTCTTTTTCCACAATCTATTTTCATATGATCAAACAAGTCACAATAATAGCAAGTGATTGATGAGTTTTTAGATGTAGAGGCTTGAACTTTGTTTTTCTAAGAATTTCTTCTTCCATTGTAAGTAAAGATATTATTCTTAGAGGAAGAGTGTGATTTCCTTTCATAGGACATCTTAAATTTTGAAGTTGAGGCTTGAGATGTATCTATGCCGTTCCCTTAATAGAAAGTAGTGTGCCTATTGTCAAAAGCTCTTAGCTTTTGAAGAGGCACTTGTCCCTTTTTCTTATCCCTAAATTCTTCATGTTCTTGAGACTTGTTCTTTGTAGGTGATAGGCTTCTTTCCTTTTTGGAATTATCCTTCATTATGAGACCAATGCTTTTGTTTTAGAGGTTGAGTGAGAATTTATGACTTCCCTTTATCTTTTACAAAAGCATTTGATTGACTATTGTTGTGATTAGATGTGTTTGGAATATTATATCCTAGTCCACTTCTATTACCAGTCTTCTTACCCATTGTCAACATTTTTTAAAATTTTTGGTTCCCTAGGATAATCATAGAGATTGTAAAATTCCTGAAGTGGATCCTAGGGGGGTGAATAGGATCTTTATAAAATATTTAAAAATTCTTTTAAAGAATTTATTCAGGCCCAATTTAATTTACTTAATTTTCTTTTAATCAATATACAGCAGAAATTATTTTAATAAAGTAAATTATTTTTCTATGAATTTATCATAGACCACGGGGCTCCGTCATGCATTAGAGTGTTACCTATAGCAGCGCGGGAGCAGGGCTGATAAATTCCCTAAGGTTATTTAAACTAATTATTTATTAATTTTAACCTTCGTTGAAGTCACTTAGTGTGTTGGGTTGTTTTTCATAACCATAGACATAAACAATTATGATAACAAACAACCAAACCACAACATTCAAATTTATAGTGGTTTGGCCCTCCAACCTATGTCCACTCTCTAACTGGCTCCCCCGAGCCTATTTAATAGTTTTTCTAAACTATTACAGGTAAATTAATAAACCTGAAATTTACTTACAAGTAACAGAGAACTCACTCCCTTATAAATGCGCTCCTAATGTGTCTGGTGGCACGCTCCGTCCAGTGACTTCGATGGACTAACTTGCACTTG
>JAOXJP010185684.1:0-12368 GCA_025762735.1 Platanus orientalis
TGTTTCATTTACAAATTAATTAATCTAATTGATATAATATTGGCTACTAGTTAATTTACTCATTACCTACTTGTTATGTTGATTGTTTCTTGTTGGTACTTTAACTTGTGTCAGATTATGTGTGTTGAATTGAAAATTGAAACTGATTGTTAAAATCAGTTTTCATTTTCTGGTTTGTTGCTTGCATCTTCTTTACATTTGAGTAGACATTTACAACAAACAAAATTGCTTGAAGAGATGTTGCTTGTTAATATGTTAGGGGAAGAGGATGGAGGTCCTAGGGAATATTTATTCATAAAAAAATGCATGCTCATGAAGCTTACACTCTTCCGCCTTGAGGTTTATGCCTAGTGAAGCACCCCATGTCACACCTTAGGGTCTGGATAAAATTTGGGGAAGAAAGCTGATGCGGGAGCATTCTATGCAAAGAAGAAGAAATTGGATGACCATGGATAGTCCAACATGGATGTGTACAGTAATTTAGGTTTTTTTTCTCTCTCCATGGAATGCCTATTTAAAAGCCACATTAGATCAATGAAAATCAATTGAAGATGAATATTTGAAAAGAAAACACGTGTTGAAGTGGGTATGGTATCTTAAGTTCTCTCTCAACCCCTCACATGAGGTGAGCTTTTCTTTCATTTTCTCTCTTCTTTCTTCTCTTTTCTCTCGTTCTTTCACGTTTCTTCTTTCTCAGCCCCTCTCCTTGGCTATTGTGCTGCATCAAGAGCTGCCAAACATAGATGGAAAGAAACTACAACTAAGTTTCTGTCTTTTCAGTAGAAATCATAACTGAACAATGACATCTAAATTTGGTACATAATATTATTCCTTTACAATGAAAAACTGAGAAAGCATTCTTAAAGTGTTGCCATGAATCTAGGGAAATTGTCCCAATATTTTTTGAAGTCTCATGTAAAAACCTATATATATATATATATATATATATATATATATATATAAGGTGTGAGTTCCTAGTTATTTACTGAATTGAAACTTTTAGAATTGTTAATTAGCCATTTAAGTTGGTACTAATATTAGAATTTGTGAGTTGCAGTCTTATATCTGATGATTAATTCTTGCCAGATCCAAGTAGGAACAAGAGCTACTCTTTTCAGTTATCCTTCAATGCTTTCTTGATGGATTCTTTGTACAGGAAGTTAGGTTGGGATCCTAGGCAAGGTGAAAGCCACTTGGATGCAATGTTGAGAGGGGAGATTTTGACTGCACTTGCTCTATTTGGACATGATGCAACACAAAGTGAAGGCATTAGACGCTTTGATGCATTCTTAAATGATAGAAATACTCCTCTCCTCCCTCCTGACACGAGAAAGGTTGACTAGCTCAAAACACTAATTGAGCTGTTGTATTTCTCTTATTTATGTTGCGTTTCTGATGTATCATTACAAATATTTTTGCAGGCTGCATATGTTTCTGTGATGCAGAAGGTCACCACATCCAACAAATCGGGTTATGAATCCCTTCTAAGAGTTTATAGGGAGACTGATCTAAGCCAGGAGAAAGGGCGCATTCTAAGTAATTACAGTACAAATGTGGTAGTAATTCAGAAAATTTGAGTCTTAACCATTTTGTGATGGATTTGTTTTTACCATGTTTTGTAGGTTCTCTAGCATCTTGTCCAGATTCAGGTGTTGTTCTTGAAGTTTTGAACTTTTTGTTGTCTTCTGAGGTATTGTGGGTCATTTTCTTTTAGTTTCAAAAGTTCTCTCTAAGTTACATACCAAGTTACATACCAAGGTTTTCTTTGATGGAGGTTCTGAGTTTGTATCCAACCTCTTTATCCAGGTAAGGAGTCAAGATGCAATTTTTGGACTTGCAGTTAGTAGGGAGGGACGTGAAACAGCATGGGAATGGCTCAAGGTACTCTTTCTTTGATTTTAATTAATCTTCTTTTATCCCCTTCCCCTCCCCCAAAATAATAATAATAAATAAAGAAATAAATAAAATGGTCTCAGAAGCCTCTTTAATCAAACTCTTATGGATGGAAACACCTTTTGTACTTGTTCATTTCTGTAATGTATCATCTTCTCCGTTGACAAAACTTACAAGGTAATTAATTCATGAACCAATGATTATATGTTAGTATAGAATTGCGAAGCCTAGTAAAAAGATTGTGGTTGAGAGAGTTGTGACAAAAAACCCATGATACTCTGTTTGTCTAATGTTCTTTCATGATTGGAATGCAGGGTAACTGGGATCACATTTCAAAGACTTGGGGTTCTGGATTTCTAATAACCCGTTTCATCAGTGCCATCGTGTCACAGGTCTGTTGTGGAACTTTTCTTGTTTTATTTTTATTTTTATGTTTGTTTTCAGGGGAAGGGAGTGTTGAGCGTTCACCTTAGCTAGTGAAGTTGAATAATTTACCTCATTAACTTTTGAGGTCCATTAACCTGTCTTTTTCTTCTTTCAGTTTTCATCAGAGGAGAAGGCAAATGAAATACAGGAGTTCTTTGCAACCCGTACTAAGCCTTCAATTGCGAGGACTTTGAAGCAAAGCCTTGAGCGGGTTCACATTAATGCGAATTGGGTGCAAAGCATTACGAATGAGAGGTCCCTTCCAGAAGTAGTTAAGGAGTTGGCATACAGGAAGTACTAGAGAGCTTTTTCTTATGTATCTTCAATTGGAAGTTTCCAAGGTAGAAAGGTTTGAGTGACTTACAACTTTGAGAGCTCAACCACAAATAAAGTTGATAGTGGGATGAAAACATTACAATGTTGCAGTCGTACTGTATTGTCAGAATTCGACAGTTATGAATTGTTGGATTTGGCAAATCCTAAATGATTTAGAATAGGGATGTCAATCAGGCCGGGCTGCGGTCTGCCCGAACTATTTTACCTACCTTGGTCCGAACTTAACCCAAGCCCGAACTAGGCCCAACGTAGTCAGCCCGAATTCGAGCCATTTTAAAACAAGAGATTCAGGTTGAGCTGCCTGAACTTAAAACTCCTCCCATATTTTGGCTTGATTTTGAGCCCATAATTGGAATGCATATTGCATGGGGCTTTATTGAATAGTTGATATATTTAACTATCTTTATTTTATTTTTGATAATAATATTTAACTACTTGATGGTAGAATTTTTTTATAAAGGTACAAACCGAATAAACCATGAACCTTATTTGAATACTACTTTGGGCTGGGCCCAGCTGAACTGTGTCCCGCGCTGAAATAGAGCTTTCTCAAACTCGGCCTCAATAAAACTTTGGGTTTGGGTGTGAATTCAGCCTAGTACAAAATTTAGTTAGTCCATCATGTCTATTTTCTGGGCCAGATATATCAGACTTCAGACCAGTTCGGCCCAATTGACAGCCTTAAATTGAGCAGAATACTTTAGTCATGCAATAATGAACATTATTTTGAATTAAACAAAGGAATATCTGATGAATCTTATAGCACTATAGCACAGTGGGAGCATAATTATATTTAATAACGTTACATTTGCAACCTACATATCTACAATCGTAGTTTTTGTGTTTTACATGAATGATATCTACTATCACAGTTTGCCGAGTCACTTAGTTGATGACTCTTAGACTCAGCTGAGTTGACTCAACCACAATACATAGTGAGTTGGGTCATGCTGTTAACTCTTACGTATATATGACTCAACTAAATCAAGTTGCTGACTCATTTGACCCACACCTATTCATGCGTGGCAATTTTGTTCTTATTGTAACACAATAAGTCTTCTGAATGTTTTTTGGGAGTTGATGTTTCTTTCCTAAGAAAGCTCTCAAAGACATTCAAAATCCAAGAAAAAAGAGAAACTTGGAAGAATGAAAAATTAAAGTGGTAAAGACGACTAAAGTTTAAACTCTAGTTCTTAAAGCTTGGACCTTGGAGATAGGATTTAATCTTGTTCTTGCATTTGAGTAAAAATGTTTTACTTTGGCTGTTCAATATATTGTTAGTAATAGTTTAGAATTTAATTACATCTACATTGCTATGGTCCTATATTATTAATAGTTTGTATTATTTATTTATGTATTTTCAGGTTATGATAATACAAAATGATCATATTTATCATAAAAAATAGATAATAGTTAATCCAAAATACTAATTTTGATTTTCTACTATTTTAAATACTTTTGTTATATATATATATATAAAGTATCATGACTGACTTCCTAAGTTGACACTAGTGACTCTTGAGTCAATTCTCGAATATCCAAGTTGAGTAAAAAATCCGAGTCCGTGTACTTTGCCTATTACACTCTCTCTTTTCCTAGTGTGTTTGCTCAAATCTCTATCTGCACAATTAAAATTTAATTGTCTGGTCATTTAATTTTTATTTTTTCTCTAGTTTAATTTTTACTCCTGTTTTATACTTTAGGTTTTCTAGTTGGGATATGGCTATTGTTGTTGTACATTATAGTATGAAAATTTGTTTAATTCTCTTGTTTGGTTTTAGATCCTAATTTATACTTATGTTTTAAAGTTTTATAAAAACCTCATATTTTTCACAAACCAAATTATCTACTTCCCACTCAATATGAATGGTGACTCCTTATTTTTAAGATAAAATAAAATTATTTAAATGAGAGAATACCCTTCTATGGGTTTAGATCATTGTCACACATTGAAATACTTATCTTATTAACAAAACAAAAAGCATGACACACATCCACTAGTAATCTATGATTCTATATTGGCACAGGATCTAATCAACGAATGAAATAACCATGTCATTCTCTTCCAATACAGAAAAGAGCAATTTCTCCTCTAGTATTTTGATTCATACCACTATCCAAGAAACTGCTTTTTTAATTCAAAACTTCCCCTAAAATTCTAACGAGGCATCCTAGTCCTATATAAATGGCAGTTTTGCTCCTTAGGGCAAGTGATGCAAACCATAAATAATACATTATAAGGTAAGACACCATGCAAAAACTATAGGATTACAATCTTTGATCGGGATTAATGGAGATAGTCTACAAGTAATGTTTCAGATTATGTGCAGAAATTGTTGAATTGGAAATTCTAACTTCAGATTGCGATATCTCATCTACATTTATCATTATTTTTATTTAATCTAAATCCCAATAAAACAAGATTCCAATCCAACGGCTTTTGAACTATTCCATGACTAACTTTTATAGATCAGATTTTAACGTTCATGGCTGTAAATAAGATTATACATAGGCCCTAAAAACTGTTTTCTAGCTTGTTAATAAATTTTCAACCTGTTTGACCTATTGGTTTCAAAGGAACATATGGGTAAATTGATAAATAAAATTTTAAAGGGAGTTGTTGAAAGGAAATTAGCTATCATGCTCTTAGCTACACCATGCTAGCTGAAGATCCTTGAAAGTTCCTCGAATTTCATTGTTGAAGATTTTTTATTTTATTTTATTTTTTTTTAACTGAGAGTTTTGTTGCTCTTTGTCATAAATTTGTTTTAAAATTTAGAATGTCGACCCCAAATAGTTGGGATAAGGCTGTTTGTTGTTGTTGTTGTAATGCCAAAATCCATGCATGACGAACCCTTTTTACAGGAGCTAGTTGGGAGTTTGTTTCCCCTGTTTTGTACTTTAGGTTATATAGTCCTAATCTATCTTTTATCTTGGTAAGTTTATATTTGTTTAAAAGAGTTTTCAATGAAAAATTAGCTTTGATTAAAGAAATCACTGTTTGATAAAGATCAAAGTTTCCCGGGGTACATTTCTTTAGTAAAGCGTTTGAACAATATTGAAATTAACTAAAACTATTGGCATTTGAAAGTCATTTTTATATAATTTTTCAGTGTAAACAGGCAGACAAGTACTATTATTTTATATAAATTACTATAACTAGAACATTTGAGAAGGAATTCAGATGTTTGATTTTGATGAAATCTATTGCATTTGAAAGACAATGGAGTAGAGAAGATAAATGCTTGGGGTCTCATTCAAATCAAATAAGTATAATGAAAACTATAACCATTTACTACTTGTCTGCCAAATGGTGTCTGAAATTTTAATTGATAATAGAATCAAATAAATTTTTGGGTATCAAGCATCTGGAAAGGGATGGCAATCAAAATTTATATGAGAAGTTGAACCGAGTCATGGAATATCTGAATTAAAAGCATTTTTGGTTATTTATGGTCTTATATTTTGTTTGGATGAATGGTTCAATGGTTATACACATCCCGTGTCAACTCATGGTGTGGTCACAGAAGATTTGTTTCTAATATTAATGTGCCAAACATGACACAAATCTCGCTCCCATGCGGTGGCCGACACAGACATGACGCCATTTCTTTGTTTCTCGTGTTTCCATCTATGTTCTTTTCAGATTGTTGTGTTTGAAGAAGGCAATGGCATTGTTTTTTTTTATGGGATTTAAAAAAATAAAAAAATTCACGTCTTACCATGGTTGAAGAGTTCACATTATTTCCAATCTTAATGGACAAGCACCACTAAGGCTGTCAATCTCGGCTCAATTGAGAGCTCGGCTTGTCATGAGCCAAGCCTGAACTTTATTTGAAGCTCATAGAACCAAGTTTGAGCTTTTATTTGAGCTTATTTACTAAATGACCCTTAGCCGAGCTGTATTAAGCTCAGCTTGCTAAAAGCTCGGTTTGTCAATAATTAATATATGTTTAATATTTAGACATCACAAATAATAAGACACATATTTTCTACTAATAGATAGTATTTTATTATGAAGAATGATTTTATGTGTTGACACAGGCTTAAGTAGGTGTGCCATTGATTGACACAAGATGTGTTTTTGAATTTGGTCTTTTTTTTTTTTTTTTTTTTTACACCCAGACACTTTTTTGAACCCCAAACACATGATATGTCAGTTTCTAATTCACCATAAAACACTACAGACACTTTGTTATCACAGAACATTTTCTTCATTTTATTATATTATACTATACATGAGAGATTTTTTGTGAAGCTTGGTGTTTTACCGCAAAAAAAAACTAATAATAAAAAGAAACTAGGGATGGATTGATTTGATCTCTCAGTGAGTAGGTGAGAGGGGGAGGGGGTGTGCAGTGGACAGACAACCTATAACATATTTTGTGAATTCAACTTTCTTTGGGGGAGTGTATTTTGAGTTTTTCTTCTTCTTTCCAATACGAAGATGATGTCCTACGCATATATCTTTTGTCCAGTTTTAATTTGTGAAATAGACTTCAATAAATTCATCTTTCTTAGCAAAAGTGAAGCTCCTTGTTTGTTATTGTCCTTCATAGTACTTGATATGGTTTTTGTTAAACCATGACCTTCCTTGGGTTGTGCCGCCGGTTTCTGGAAGAAATCAAGAAGTTTGTATGATCTATTGGTGTGAAGTGGAAGTGCACATCAGTACATGATCGTTGGATATCTTAAACTTTGTTGTTGAGCAAAGCTTGTTAAAAAGGGGTGATTTTTCTGGTGTTTTCCTCTAATAAAACAAGAAACACCGATGCTTGCTCATGTATAAGTGTGCCTTGTTATTTGACCCTCAAGAGAGTCTCAAATTCTATAGAGCTCACAACTTTCAGACTCTTTCAAGATTTATGGTCGCAGCAAAAGTTTTTTGGTTCTCCTGTTAATCTTGGCCTTCGTTGAAATATTACCTGGCCTCGAAGATGTTGATCTCCCTATCAAAGATTCATTGTTGGAAACATTCTTCATCGATCAGTTTAGGTTCTCCTGGTTGGATATACTAAGGAGAAAGACATATCTGAGATGGGATTTGGTTGAAATGAGGTGTAAGGAAGACAAGGTTTGACAGCTTGTAGGATGAGTCATTGAGAGAGACCACCATTAGAGGTTGCTGTTACTTAAACCTTAGGACTCTTTCCTAAAAAAATCCGTTCTTTTGTAACGAGCTGAGCTTAGCTCGCAAGCTAGATCCATTTTAACGAGCCGAGCCGAGCTTGAGCTTGACATCTCAAACTTGTGATGAGCCTGAGCCGAGCTTGAGCTTAGTCTATATTTGACGAGCCAGGGCTGAGCTAGGCGAAGCTCGGCTCGTTGACACCCCTAAGCACCACTCCAGTCTCTACCCATGATGTATAAACACACAGGTACTTATCCACTGTGTATTATACTTTCTTTGATTGATGTGTATTGACTCAAACACCCTTTGCCAGGCCACAAGTCTTACACTGATTGGTAGTGGAGTGGTACCTATCCGTCAAGATTAAGGCTGTCAATTGGATCAGGTTGGCCTAAAGCCCAACATGCCCAGCCTAAAAAATAATCCCAAACCACCCTAATTTTGGATTGGACTGAATTTGGAACCAACTTTTAGGCCCAAAGTTATATTCGGGTTGAGTTTGGGTCCAATTTTTAGATCCCAAGTTTTATTAGGCAAATTTCGATTCGGCGGACCGAGTTCGGACAGACCTCAACACTGTCCGATTGACAACCCTATTCAAAACTGGAGGTGATAACCACATCTCATGCCTCGAGAGTAGTCGCAACACTCTCACGTCAGCAATTCCCCTTGCTAGTAGACGAGTAGGAGTGGAGACAGAGAGAAGCAGACACAGCGGACCTTTGCTATCTTCTTCTTTTTAATAGATATCTTTGGATTCTGAAGTCACACCTTGGTTTCTGCTCCTTGCGCACGTACGTTCTTGTTCAATCTCAACCACAAACAGAAAAACACGCGCAAGTGCAGAACTGGACATATTCAACTGCACTTTGAGATCCTCTGTTACAAAAGCAGCTACAGTATTTAATTGCACTCGACATATTTAATTGATTCAGTGCTGCTTTTGCAGTAAAGGGTCGCAAGTGTTTCATAGAGCCACACGACAGAGAGATTTGTGATTGCTAAGGTAAATGATAATCTGCACTGTAGCCTTTATTTTAGCAGAAAGAAAAAAGCTCCATGTTACAAGAGAAAACAAACCCATACCCATACTTTTAATGTGTTTTAGTTACATGAACTATTGACAAAGAAGAAGGTATTCTTTACCGCTGCTCTGAGGAGGAGGATGTATAAAAGCTTACCTCAACAGTTGGTGCCTACCAATCTACTTAGGTGGCAGTGAAATCTTCTCAGTTCTCACCATTAATTGAATCAATGTTCCTTCCGTTCGTTAGAGAGTTTTGTGTTTAATTAAAACATGGTGATGAAGACTATGAAAATGATGATGAGGATTATAAGGACAATGAGGAACTAGAAACTAGAGATGGAAGATAGTCTCCCCATCAACTATCAATAATTACCCAAAAAAAAAAAAAAAAAATCCTATCAAACACATTTTGGTTACAAAAGTTAACATGGGCTTGATTTTACCTCAATGCCTTTTGACCATTTTTTGAAATGTTGAAATTACTCTTATAGGTTTCATACCAATGTTTGTAATGAAATCAAGCTCTTGCTGGTGAAGCTTGTGAGACATTGAGAACCAATGCCCTTAATAACAAAAAAGAGACAACTTTGAGGATAACTACAACTCCGAAAGCCTGCGAATGAGTGGTCCAAGTGTGCGAATGAATTGGATTAGGTCCATTTGCCATAGGCTGAACTCATCCGCGATGGTCTAGAACGGACCTAGAGTTATATTTAACCCACGAAATGGCTAATGCTGAGCTTGACAAAGGTCCATTCATCTATGTCTAGACTAATTGATGTCCACCCGAATTTGGACACTTATCCTGGGTGGTTGAGGTCTTTATAAATGCTAAAAGTGGACTAAAAATCCACTATTTTTCAATAGTAAGAAGGAGAACAAGAAAAGAGTCGGAGGGGAAGAATGAAAGAGGAAGAAGAGGAGGAGGAGAAGAAGAAGATGCCAAATGACTATGGGCTTACTAGCCCGTGAATGGTGTTCTATCCCTCTCATTCTTTCACTTTTTGTCATTGGACCTAGGTTCCGTTTTGCACATGGATTCACTCCCTTGCAAGATGTAGCAGCTTGAGTTCATGGGCTCTAAACCTTTACACAGTAGTTCCTTATGGAACAACACTATATTAGAGGTTCTTGTCTTCATGACTTGGTTTTGACATATGATCACATTCTTAAGGTAAAACTCACCCTAAATTTTCATAAAATTTGGACATGTTTTGTCGTTTAATTTTATGCGTATCCGACCATGAAAGGGCAATAAGTTGTATGGGAGGTATCAGGTCTCTCTAGGGAATGTACTTCATTGAGAGACAGGATATGGTCCGAGCTTGTTTGTATTCCGGGGTTAGCAAACTCACGGTCCCTTGCACATTAAGTTGGAGGCCTCGACTATTCTTAAGAAATGTGATAACAACACCTCCATGTCTCGGATCAAGTTTGGTAGAACTACATTTTTCTTGATTCTTCTGTGATAGAAGATATGTAGGCAACATGAGGATTAAAAGATCGATGGCACAACTACAACCTATAGACCCTAAAATTCACTTTATTATGTCTTGAGTGTACTGAACTCGTTAGCTTTTGTAGGTGATGTGACATTCATGATCGCTATAGGATCCAACAGCTATAATTATCTGAACATAACCAAAATGCTTAACTACATTGTTTGGAAAATTAGCGAAATAGAGAACAACTATCAGCCTTTTTGTGATTGGAACATTCAACGACAAAGATACAATAACTAGTTAGAAGCTTTGAGCTCACGACCAATCAAAAGTAGCACTTGATTGTCAAATTATTTTTCATGCGTCGATCATGCTAATCAGATTGTCGGATTACTTTTCGGGCATTGATCATGCTAATTAGGCTGTTAGATTAATTTTCTTGCGTCAATCATGCTAATTAGATTGTCGAATTAATTTTTGGGAATCAATCATACTAATTAGATCATCTAGTTAATTTTCGGGCATTGAGCACACTAATCACCAATCAATTCATCATTTGAATGGTCTTGATTGAATCTAATATAACTCATATATGCTCATTTTAGAATCGTTGGATTAGAATATATTCGTGACGGGACATTAGTACAATTTCCTATAAAATTTAATAGGGATAGGAATACTTTTGTCCTTATATGGGTCAGGGGTACTTTTATCATTGAAATACACTCTCATGTCTTATAAGGGTAGTTTTGGGTTTAACCATTAATTTTTTGTCACCCGATTCGTATGACAAACGGTCAATGACAGATAGCCTAGTACAATATTATCTGAAATCTACAATGTTGGTTAAGAAAAATATTTGTAATTTTTGACAGATTGGGAGAGAATATGTATGTCGTCAATTAGTTCAAGGTATTTTTGTATATATATTGTATGAATATTAAGTTTATCGGATACAAATATTTAATCGTAACTAAATCAACGTGCAAATTCCTATCACGATAGCAGCTTTCACTAAAATTTTGTTATTCTATTTTTAAAATTGAAATAATGTCTATCTAAGATGGGGTCCAAGACACTAGGGGACTTCACATGGAATAAAATATGTGGAACTTAGATGAAATTTTAATGACCCGACCATTTTATTCCATATAACCTATTCATCAAAGTTCTGCCCATTTTATTCCATTGAACGTCCCCTGGTATCCTGGACACCATCCCGTATGCCAAAACCTAGACAGGACATATGCCCTCTTTTTAAAATGCTCCTGCGCTCCTGATTTTGCCAATTAAATACACAATCTGAGTGGAGGAGAAGCCAGCAAAAAAAAAGTATGAGCAGGAAAAGAACCGAACCGTTATTTTGTCGGAATCCAGGAAACGAAATGTTGGTTATTTTAAAGATTTAAACTGACAAGACATACGGTCTTATTTACATGATTGACCTCTTATTTTATTTGTTTCCTTTTTGTCCTCCACCGTTCGCTATCTTTAGCAAGTCCAGAGTAGAACTGAAGGTAAACGAGGTTGGTAGCCGTGTTTAGAAACTCGGATTGATCCAGTAATTCAGAATTCTACTAAACCAAATTATTTGGTAACTCGTCCGTCGGTACAGATTGGTCAATCGCATTATTATTTTTAAAAATATTTGATAATAATAGTACTATCAACGATATTTATTTACGAAGCAAATGTTGTGTCAATCAATGACATGCCTTTAGAGGTATGTGTAAAAACCATAGTTTTGAGAATCGGATTGGATCGGGCGGTTTGACCTGGTTAAACCTGAACCGACACCATCAACAGTTCTCTACAAGCTTAAAACAGTGATTTTAAAAAAACCGGATATAACCAGTAAAACCGGTTAAAACCGATGAAAACCGGCCGATTTTTTAAAAACCCGATTCTAATAAAATCAATCGGTTTTTATTTTATTAGCAAATTATGAAGAAAAAAACTAAAAATGTGTCTTTTCACATCCCAATCTCACTTTCCATGTATTGTTTTTTTATTTTTTGGTATTTTTTAAATATTTTTTGGTATGTCAAAAATTTGAAACTTAGTTATAAGCCTTCTAGTGTATTATGAATTGTTTTATTTTTTGGTATTGTAT
>JAOXJP010185695.1:0-12368 GCA_025762735.1 Platanus orientalis
CCAAAGAATGCATTCTTGGTGGAATCAAGAATCAGGAATTGAGAGATGAAATTTGGGAGAGTTACCAAACTCAGCCTTAACTGCTCTCTTCTTAGTTCCTATGTTCTCCCTTGGCAACACGCAGCCTACAGCTTTCATCAAAAACCCACTTCCTTACATTCAGTTGGACTTCTTAATTGCTGCTGACAACCTCATGATCGAATGGGCCTATGCCAAATGCCTCTCTTCTGGCATCATCCTCTCGTGTTCTCAGCAGTCTTTGGGTATTTCTTTTTGAGAAACAAATTGAATAGCTCCACTACAAATTCCATAGTGATCATACTATTGTCGTGGTTGCCTTGGTTTTAGAATCAGATAGATAAAAGCAACATCAGCAATGGCCAATATATCATGGGATTCATCTGTGGAATTGTGGGTCTGCCCTTCATGGACTCATCTTTGCTCTTTTCAGATCTGAGTCTCCTGGAGTTCCTAGGAGGAAGATACTTCCATGTTGTGTTGGAGCAATAGCTCATAGTCTTCTGTTTGCTTTTCTGATTACCATAATTTGGTTATTGTGAATAGGGCTTCCAAGGATCAAAGTCTGAACCTAGCTAGTTCAAGCTAGCATGGAGAAGCCTCGATCATACCACATAAATTGGGGTTGCTATCACTTTAAAACGGGGTGATTTATGCGACTCTGCTGCTTTATTTGACCTCTACTGTGATGGCCGGTGTTCTTAATTCAGTGAGGGTGGCTCTCACAGGCATTGCAGCCATTATCTTGTTTTGCAACC
This sequence comes from Platanus orientalis, assembly GCA_025762735.1. NCBI lineage: Eukaryota > Viridiplantae > Streptophyta > Magnoliopsida > Proteales > Platanaceae > Platanus > Platanus orientalis. The sequence goes on from JAOXJP010185695.1 coordinate 777, forward strand.
TCATGAGCATTTCAAGATCCTCTAATTGATCATTATCTCCTTGGGATATAGATAATACTCATTTGGCCACTCCTCCATGAGCAAAGGTACATTCAGTTTGCAAATCTTCAGCTGATTGTTAAGTTTATGCCTTTTATACAGTAATGCTTTAGGGAACACAGTCCCACATTCATTGGCATTATAGTTCCATGTTATACTTCATGCATAGAATGAGAGCACCATCATGCTACCATACAAGCGTGCATCTGCCAATCTACTTACAGTTCTTCTTTGAGTATAGATATATGCATGTTAGATCTTCCAACAAGCTCTTATTTATTTAAAACATCTTAAAGTACACTGTTTTGCAGAGTACATTTTGCATGCGAAATGGGATGAACATCAAAAAGAATACTCCTTTCTTCAAGTTTAGACATTGAAGTGGGCTCGACCTTAAAACCCGAAAACACTGAACAATAAACAAGAATGAAGAAGCAAGAAAAAAATCCAATGGAGAGAAAACTCAGCCAGCCCAAACTATCCAAAGGGAAATCCACAAACGTTTCATTCTTTAATTTCTTTAGAAACGTTGGATGGCACTTACAAAGAAAATCCCTTCTTATAGCCCAACATGCCACACTTACCTAGATATAAACTATCCTTACTTATCCAAAGATAAGTACCGCCTAAGCTCTATAATTCTTTCAAACAAACAAGCTCTTTTAATTCTAATTAAAACACTAGAATCCTACCTTAATAGTAATCTGACTAGGGCTGCATGAGACATCATCTCAATACAAGCAGGTGGAAAATGCATCAGTCGAGACGGCGAAGGAGATATTCAACTCCAACAATCTTGGTCAGATGTATCACCTTTTCAAAAAGGCTAGAAACAATGGACGGATCAACCTTGTACCTTCCCGTATCCCGGTCTTGCCCAAGCTCCTTTGCCTTCTCCTCAACTCTCTTCACCATCTCATCATCGCTCTCGAATGTCATCAGTTCCATCAGAAAATCCCTGTTCTGGAAAAACCAAAACAAAGCAACACTACTGAATAAAAAAGAAGCATCTAATTAACTGCCCACAATTGAAATTACAGTACCTGAGCAATGATTGCAGTCCTACAGTGTATTGGGTATTCTCTGTATATGGCCTCAGCTACAACTACTCCTCCATAATGAATCCTACTAGAGATGGCCTGCCACAAAACAGTTTTCTCTTTTATAATCAGTATAAAAACACATATAGTTATCAATATTCCTTGGTTGATCTCCTCTATTCTTACCTGCAAACAATCGAGATCACGCATTGCAGTATCATCATACTTGCCATCATCACCTTTAGTCGTGATCGATGGAAGCAAGTTGAAATACATTATCCATATGTCGTCATTTTTGTTGATGGAAGCAGCTGCATGATGCAATCCCTATGATTGGGAAAATAAGTTCGTTTCAGATTCAAGATGCCGGAAAGGGGTGCTGGGTTTTGGTTTGGGTTTGGGTGGGGCGATAGTAGTACTGACCTGTGGGTGCTTATCAGTTGGCGCTACTGAGTAGAAAGGATGCTTCACTGGACTTTCATATGCGCCAGTCTGTAATTTTTATTTCCCACTAAAGGATGTGATTAGAACGACAAAACAAACAGAAAAAGCAAGGAGATTGACATTTTTTTTTTTTTTTTTATCAATTATACATCAAAACCCATTTGAACAAGAACAAGAGAATCTAAAGTGAAGAATCTGGTGTGATAGAAGGGGCTATTAAATTTCAATTTAAAAAACAAGTATAAATCTAGTACAAGAACAGACCCTTTTCAAACAATAATATAAAAATCAGATCCTTCAAACTGCGAAGCAACAAAAATACAGAGCAGGAAGAATATTGAATTTCGAAGGGATAAATACTAAATATAGTAAAACCAAATAAACCCATCTCGAATTGATTCTCCACTGGACTTTCATATTTATCAGCCTGTAATTTTTATTTCCCACTAAAGGATAAGGATGTGACTAGAACGACAAAACAAACAGAAAAAGCAAAGTCGAGTGACATTTTTTTTTGATGAATTATATATCAAAACCATTTGAGAGCATGACGAGCAAGAAGAAGAGAATCTAAAGTGAGAAATCTCGTGCCATAGCAGGAAGAATATTGAATTTCGACGGGATAAATACATCAAAAAATTAAATATAGAGTAAAACCAAATAAACCCATCTCTAATTGATGAAAACCCTGAACATTGATGTGGCTGAAAATTTGGAAAAGAAAACAAAGCATTAAAAAAAATAGGAAAAAGAAAAAGTTTAAACCTTGGCTAGAAGTTGCTCTGTTTCGAATTGAATCACAGATCCCCAAACACCCAATTCGGAAATTTCTTTGTAAGTCGGAGAATTATATAGGAAATTCACTCTCTCAGCGACTTTTGAAATAATGCTCTCATCCTGCAAAAAAAGATACTCTAACGCGGATGTGAAAGTAGGGAAATTTGTTGAATTAGGGATTCCAAACTTTGTAAATTCGAAAGGTCTGCAAAAATAAATTAAAAAAAAAAAAAAAAAAGAGCAATTGATTAGCCATAAAAGTTGGAAAAAAAGAAAAAACGAAGAAAAAAAAAACACTGAATACCTGGGACTAGACCTAGCAAGGGCAGCCATTATTAAAGCAGCAAGGAAGACGAAAACGAAGAACTGTGATGAAAAAGTGTGTGCGACTCTGCAATGATATATAAGCTGATACGTGATGAATTGGGATAAAAAAAGTCCAAAAAGTATTCAGTTGAAAAAGTCGGTGTTGAAAAGAAGCACCAAATTCAAAATGCTCGGCTGGGCTGTCAATGAGCCGAGCTAGATGGTTCTATTCGCCGTTATGAGCAGAGATTGAGCTTTCAATTGAGTTAGTTAGCTAAACGAGCTTGAGCCGAACTGCATTAAGCTCAGCTCACTAAAAAATCGGCTCGTTAAGAGTTATATAATTAATATATATGACTACATGACCGAATGAGCCGAGCTTGAGCCTTGTTCTAAGTTTTGTGAGCCGAATCTGAGTTTTTATATAAGTTTGTTTATCGTGGCAATAGTAATGTTCAAATAAAAAAATTAGACTAATAAATTATTCGATGTTGGCTTTTTATTGGTGAGTCGAGCCCTGGCCTTCACCTGACGAGTCTGAGCAAAGCTCCAGTTCGACTCAGCTTGGATCGTTGATACCCTGTCTACATCACAGTAAGAGTACTTTTTAATTGTATCACATTTTATATTCAAAGTAGGTTTACTCTGAAATAGGGGGTGGGGTAATGTTTGGCACGGATTTTCTAGCCTCCTTATCCTCTGCTAACCTCCTCTGTAGCCAAGGGGGCGGGTACATCAGCGTTAGAAGTGATTTACACACACCTCTAAAAAATGTAAATCACTTTCAAAGTTGATGTTTCCACCCCCTTGACCTCGGCGGAGGTTAGCAGAGAAAAGGAGTAATTTCATCTCAATAAAAGCGGTGAGGAATTTATACGCCGATCCCTAACCTATGTCGCGTCTGCCAATGGTCAAGCAGGTGAAAACATCAGCGCCGAAAGTGATTTTCACTTTTTGGGAGAGTGTGTAAAACACTTTTAACGCTGAGGTGGCCCCTCATTGAACTCGGTGTTTGCATACGCCGAGCATAGAAAAGCCTTACCACAATAAAAGTGGGGTTGTTCTCATTTACTATTCACCTAAAGATATTTTTGGTGAACCAAACTTAGCCCTCAGACTCGTCCCGAGCCTGAGCCTGATCAGAGGGTGATGAGCCTGTGCTAGGCTGGGCAAAGCTCATGTTAAAAAAGTCCAGTCCCAAAATCATTGCCCGCTATCTAATAATTATGTATAGAATTGTAAGGGAATTTAAATTTCTTTTTATGAAATAGATGTTCTGTCCAAGATTTGGTGTACAAGATATCACGTGACTTTACATGGAATAAAATAGGCAGGGGTTAGATTAAATTTCAAATTCCCACCATTTTATTCCAAATGAAGTCACCTTGTACCTTGGACACCAAATCCTAGACAGGAAATTTGCTCTCTTCTTCTTATTAGTATGCCTTGATGATCTTGTATGCTTCTTATATCCTTTGTTAAGTCTCTTGGCTTCCACCACAACTTCTTGTTATCCTTTGAAACATCTTCCTCCTCCAGCTTTGATCATACCCACCAATCACCTACGTTCCCACCAAAATCCCTGTGTCTTCCCACAAGAGCCTCTCTCGATCACAGATCCAAACTCTTTTTAAAAGTACGTATGCATTGTAGGAAGACGTCCTCCAACACATGAGAGGTTCCAAACTAGGGAATCCAGCTGGGATTTGGTGCGACCCCTAAAAAACACCTAAGGTCCTGCCTTGCATAAGGGTCGGACACATCAGCACTAGACAAGTGATTTACACTTTTTGAGTGTGATTATCACTTTTTGGCACAGATGTGTCCGCCCTTGATGCAGGACGGACCTTTGGCATTTTTTAAGGGATCATACACCAAAGCCTCTGAGTAAGGACTCTCGACCCAGCTTAAGGTTACGGATTCTTGCCACCGTTTATGGCAGCCGCTTCCCTTGATCATATATATATATATATATATATATATATATGGATCCACATCATTAGTGGTCCTGAGTTGGATTCGTCGTGATTTGAGCTTAAGCCTTGTTTCAAGCTTAGTAGAGCTGAGCCAGACTCCATTTGAGCTCGTTGAGCTAAAGCACCCATCGCATTAAAATTTCGCTCGTCAAGGGACAAGGGTCATATATATTATATTAGTTTATTACATCATATACTTTTAATATTAAATAAATTTATATATAACATATATAGATGTAACTTGCTATAAGAGGGATTGTTGGTCCTGTTTCAATCATCTATATCTTTAGATTTTGCGAGCTGGCTCATGGGTTACTGGACTATAACAGTGGGGCCAGAAGTAGTAAGCTGGAGTTTGGTGAGGATAACCAAACCTGAGCCTGATCCTTGTGTTGCGAGCCGGAGCTGACTTAAGAAAAGTTCGAATCGGCTTCGCTCATTGACACCTTGACATCGTCATCCACTGGCGGAAGGTAGACATTTTCTCCTCTTTGCTGCAGTCCCCACCCTCCATTCTAGAATTACCAAAGAAAGTTCTGATCGTTACCGCTTGAGCCACAATCTCCCAAGTTCAATGAACATGAATCCTCGAATGGAAAGGCTGACCCATGTTCTATATCTAATGGGTATCTCCATGTGCTAATTTAGGGGTGGCAATTCGTGTTAGCGGGTCTGGTTCGTGTACGACACAACTAAATTGCTCAATTCTAACCTGACCCATTTATTAATCATGTCTCAACGTTTACAGTCAACCCTAACCCATTTATTTCGTGTTGGGTTTGTGTCGGGTTCACAGGTTATGTGCAGTGGCGGAGCCACATGGGGGCGGGAGGGGGCCATGGCCCCACCAAACTTCTGAGAAAAAACCCCTATACCATTAAAAAAAGGAGCAATGTTCTGTCTAGGATTTTGTATGTCTTACCATGTCCTCTACCACAGGTTGACACATGATGGTTTTTTGAGTTTGGTGCCTCTTTTAAATGAAGAGAAAATGTTCATTTGAACACTTTTTTTTACCATTATAACCCTATACACCCCATTTTTTTGGATACCTATTTTATTTGAAAACTATTTTTACAGTTTTAACCCTATGCACTGCATAAGACACGGTAGGACATACAAAATCCTGGACATAACATTTGTGTTTTGCCCCCCTAGGAAAAACCAATACATACTGGATTGAATGATCTTTTATTCTCATATATTTTGTATTCTCCGATTTTGAACAAAAAAATATATTGATAATTAATTGACTAAAAGTAGTAATAACAATAATATCCATATCACAAGATGAAAGATATCATAATTGTGAATTCATATAAATTAATCAATCCTCCTTTTTATCAACCAAAAAAAAAAAAAAATCCTACAAGTGTATATATGTATGTACATGTAAAGCTGTTAATTGGACCAAGTAAAGTTGAAGCCCAACATGTTTGGCCTGAAAAAAATTAGGCTGACTTAATTTTGGACTAGGTTGAGTTTGGGCCCAACTTTTGGGCCTGAAGTTTTATTTGGACCGAGTTTGGACAAACTTAAGTTCAGCTTAAGGTCCAGCACAAACTAGTTAGCAAATAACAATTTTATTTATATATTGATATTATGTCTATATTTTTTTATTTTATTCTTTTTGATTCATACATTTTTGCCAAATTTACTATCGTCAGATAGTTCAAGTGCCAACTATTAAAAAAAGACATATAATACGTGTTTTGGGGCAATTATGGGCTTAAAATCAACCCAACAATTAAGAAAAGAGTTTTAATTCAGGTAACCTGAACTCGTCCCTAAGCCTACTGTTTTAAAATAGGTTGAGTTCAAGCCCAACTTTTAGGCCCAAAGTTTTATTCTAGACGAATTCGGGCTCAAGTAAAACATTTCGAGTTGAGTTCAGGTAGACCTTGGCCCAGCTCAACCCGACTCGATTGACAACCCTATGTATATGCTTGCCCCTCCACTCCCATCGCATGGCTCAGCTTGTCATTATTCGAGTTTGAGTTTAATTTTTTTTTTTTGTTCACGAGCTTAACTTGAAACTCAAGCCTAATCATTGCACTAAATGAGTACAAAGCAAATTATAATCCATTTGGTTCAATATGGGCTCAGACTATTTTGATAATTGTATTTAATATAATTAAAAAATAATTTAATAAACTTTAATGCCAAGTTTCCTTTTAATATTAATGATTTTAAATTATGGTATTTGTGGTGTTGCAAATTTAACTTCTGTAGCTTCATTTTACAATTTGGGCTTAAGTGAGCAATGCTAAGTTGAACTGAGTTTGACTCATTTACAAAATTAGTAAGATCCTCTATAGGGGGAGGGGGTCTTTTGTCAATTTGGTTTCATCTACAATATTTAAACTCATTGACTCGCTAACAAATTTGTTTATATGAAACGCAATCATGCGGAATAAGATTCATGAAGATATTAAATATTCCAAATTTTGCATTATTGTTGACGAGCCATTTTATGAATCTAAGAGTGAATAAATGGTTCTTGTTTTTAAATTTATTGATGAAGATGAACGTTTCTTTGATTTTGTTCATGTTAAAGATTCATCGATATTGACTCTTAAGAATGAAATATCCGCCATTTTTCTCCCATCATCATCTTAATCTTCAAAAATATGATGGTGCAAGCAATATAAATAGATATTTTTTTGTTATATATTTATTGAGCTATAAATTAGTTGTTTACATCTTGAATTGTGTTTATAATATTCTTTGTACTACAATATATTGCTGAATACATGGTATGTAAAACACAATTAATCATCATAGTTTAATTTTGGCCCCCCAAAGATAAATTCCCTAGATCCGCCACTGGTTATGTGGTAATTCATGTTAGTGGGTCATATTCATGACATGTAAAGTTAAGGGTATACAACTATATGGCTCAACCCAAATTCGACCCATTTATTTATCTTCTAAAAATGTGTCAACTCACTTTAACCCAAAACAAGTTTACATTCAACCCTAACCCAGTTATTTTGTGTTGGGTTCATGTCGGGTTCACAAGTCATGTCAAAAACATTGCCACCCCTAATTACCATATCATTTGTGTGCACCAACACCAATTGATGGGAATTGATCTTCTATGACCAATGTGTGACGTGTACCATATAGACTCACACATGATGTATTTTGAATTCGATGCCTTTTTCTGGACACCGTTTTTATTTGAGAACCATTTTTTACACTGTTAACTCTATTCATACACGTGTAATACCAAATTTCAGGTCTTTTTTTATGAGGCGAAATTCATTGAACAAATTATCTAACCGTTTTAGAGGTTAGTTTATTATTTTTATAGGTGGGGACTAATACTTCAAGCCTGAAAAACTTGTTATTTACTGCTATTTAACACAGCAAACCTATGATTAACCTTAAGTTTCTCAACTTGTATTATAAAGAAGAAGTTGCATAAACATAAAGAAAAAGAAGCGAAGAAGAAAAAATAATAGTCTTTTTATTTGATGTATATGGTTACAGGCTTCACTGTTCATACATCAGCAAATTTACCTAGTCATGGCCTGGTTTCTCATTAAGCTTCCCATAGTGTCTTCTTTGGAGAAATCGCAGAGGTATAACGGACTTGTTTTCCTCTTTTGGAAGAGAGGTGAACTTGTATACTTTCAAAAGAATGGGGTAAAACTTGCTTGGGATTTGAGAGTGGGGTTTCCTAGAGAACTTGTGCTTACAATCAATCTTCAAAACTTTCTTCAACCTCATTTCTGTACAGCTTTAAAGTATTTATGGGTGCCAAAATGAGTTAGAGAAGAGTCTTTGTTAAAGAATAACTCTATCTCATTCATGGCTTCTTTGTTGGAGTATGATTTTTCAATCCTTATCCTAAAGATATAGGTGATTCTTCTATGCGAGAATACACCTTTCTAAGTCTCCTAAGTGGTTAGGAAATTCATTAGAGTCGTGACTATCCAAAATAACCAGCCTACAAGAAGATAACATCGAATTTTAGTTTATGGTTTCCGTGGTGTGCAAACATGAACAGTGCATTCACGCACACTTCTGGTGGCGAAAGCAGGTATCTACGAGCCTTTGATTTCAGGTGAATGAGATGGTGATTTTCCATTCGCCAGGCCTAAGTGTGGCAAATGTCAGGTTATTTATTCATTCGCATGCTTTAGGTTTTTGAAATGTGTCAGTCCATAGTGTGGTTACACATTGTCACACCATGTTGGCCACATAAGATTTACTCCCCCAACCAATCTAGAGTGTCCCAACATGGGTAGTTGAAAATCGACTTGAGATCTTCTGAAATTTGCTTTTCAACAAAAATGCTGAAAATCCAACTCACCGTCAAGATTCAGCCTTGTCATCAAGATCCAAAAGCCCATGAACTTTAAAGGGTGCTCAAATTAGAGAACTAAATTATGAGGAAGAATTAAAAAAAGAAAAAAAAAGAAGAAGATGTTAGCCCATTATCAACTTGCAATTCAACATCACTAGGCATTCATGAATCTCATACTGCCACAAGTGAGTCCCAGACCCCTCCATCAAGTTCTGTTACATATTAGTTTACCTAGACCACTTGACTCAAGTTCTATGAGGGTTGGGTTAAGTTAGATAGTCTGATTGAAATCCCAAGGCCATCTCAATTTGGATGGCATATGTCAATTCAGTTTCTATATTTTTGCATCTATGCTTGGCTGAAGCACTATTTGGTTGGGTTGAGTTAAATCGTCTTATTGAACCCTCCCCTGAGGATTTGGTGAGACTACCTGAGGTCAGTCTAAGGTGAGATCGACATTAGGGGTTGACACATTAGCTCCAAAAAGTTAAAAGCATCCCCCAATAAGTGTGTCATTTTTTCAGCGCTGATGTGTTGACCCTTAATGTCATTCTCACCTTAGGCTGACTTTAGGGGTTTCACCAAATCTGTTGCGTGAACCCTCAAGTCCCTCTCAATATGGATGGCCAAATCAAGACAACACAACTATATTAAATAGGGTGTGCATGGGCCAAGTTCAGGCCAGGCCTCAGTTAGCCCAGGGATAGCCTAGCTTTTTATATTACAGGCTCGGGCAGGAAAAGCTAAGAAATCAAGGCCCGAGCATAGCCCAAGTTGATTCAATGGGTCTCGGGCCAGGCTCTGGCTGGCCCAAGGCTCATTAGTGTATCATATAAAACTAAAAAGAAAAAAGAAAACCTTACGTTTATAAAATATTATATTTGTATAATAATTTATTTAAACTTTATATATCTATATATTGTGCATCAGGCCCTTAGGCCTTGGGCCAAGCCAAGGTAAGCCCTAGAATGACCAAAACTTGAGATTGAGCCAAGTTCTTGTCAAGCCTAGGCTTGGGCCGGGCTGGGCTAGAGCTGGCCCAGCTCTGTGCACAACCCAATATTAAAGCACACAAATGGGATTACTTTAAGGGGCAGATGTTTTGTCCTGGATTTGCAGTCAAGGATGGTGTGATTTGAGTTAATTCGAAGTCCTACCCGTATTTCCATGACATTTGACAAAAAACCAGTAATTAAGACCATGTAAATTGGATGCTTACTCTAATCACATAATCTAGTGCTACACCCTTTTAAGCATTAAACATCCAAATGATCTATCCAGTTCAAGGCGTTACTAGCAAAGGAGAGGAACCAAGAGTGCTTTAATTTCTAATTTTGATAGAAAAACACTTGTTCCCATGCTCGAACATGGTCAATGTAATTGTACCACGGGTCTCCGAGACCCTTGTATGCCTTGTCATTAAACCTTATAGGCTTGTGGAGAGAAATCATCTCTCTTTCCCATCCTTGAACACTTACGATCTTTAAGATATGCATCTTTGAGAATGCCAATTCATTTGTGTGTTTATGACTCATGTGATGAGTAAATAACACACTACCAGATTCTTTTAGAATATGTTTATGGTAGGTTTGATGGCGAGCAGGCGCCATTGGGATCATATTTTGTCCCTGGGGAAGGTATTTTAATAGAATGTCTCGAAAGTCCAATTGAATGTTAAGAGGTTCGAGAGGAAAAACTTGGAGAAGGTATTTCTTCACATACATAGTAGATTTTACCATTGTGCCATCAGGCAGAATTGTCTAGGATGACTTTGAGTCATTATCTTCGACCACTATTTTCCTTTTAGGATGACCGGAAGAGTTGGCGTTATGCCTTTGAGACATTTTCTGGAATTCCTTGCAGGAATTCACGAGATAAATAGTCAGGAAGGGCATTGTCAATTCCTTTAATGTATTCAATTTCAAATTCAAAAACTGACAGAATAGCTTGCCATCTAGCAAAGATTATCTTTGAGGCTAAATTCTTGACATCCTTTTGAAGAATGAATTTAGCTGATCTGCAGTCTATCCTAACTTTTTCTCTCCTAAAATATATATTTCCTTTTTATTCACTCATAATCAATCACTTATATTTTTAAATACATTTTTCTCTTCCATATCTTTGTATCTTCATTTTTTTTTCAATAGATAAATGCCAATAGTTAATTTATTAGCATGTGAAGACGGGTTGCACGTGGACACTATTAAGATTTTTTTCCAAAATGCTCCTTAATATATTCCCTAAAAATTAAGAGATAAACCTTTCATCTCTCTTAATAATTGAAATCTCTCTCCTTGCTTACTAAAAGTTCTATTTCTAATTATTTTCTCATTCCTAAAATATTTTTAGTTTTTTAACTTAATAATTACACTTACATTATTGAAAAAAATTAAAACACATTGTCCATGCGAATTCGCCCCTTTCTCATTCCTAAAACAGTAGCCTCACGCCCATTTGTCTCTCATCCACGTGGATGCTCTCTTAAATTTTTTTCTAATTTTTCCATAAGAAATAGGAAAGATTTTATAATAAATGGAATACATATTCTAAGAAAGAGGTTAGAGAAAGAGAGGGAGAGAGAGAGAGAGAGAGAGAGAGAGAGAGAGAGAGAGCTATGGGATAGATTTTATGGAGAAAATATATAAAGAGATATAGTTGTGAGACATTAAGTATAAGAGAGATTTTTGGAAACAGA
>JAOXJP010185706.1:0-12367 GCA_025762735.1 Platanus orientalis
GCATCTCAGGGTTGAATAGGATTTAACTTGTTTAGAACTGTGATGCCAAACAGGCTTCATCCAGGGGGCTTCCGTTTCGCTCCATTTGACTTCCTTTATGCTCCATTGGTTAGGCTCTTATTTGAGAATCACAATGTGTGACTTTTTTTGGGTGTTAGAGAGCCCTAAGTGGAGAAGAATGGAGAGAGAGCTGAAGAATGAGAGCTTGAAGGAGATGGTTTGGAAGAAGAGGTGGAGGTGTGCTTACAAAATTGTTTTTAAACTTTTTTTTTGTCATTAGGGTTATAATTGCCATTTTAAGTTAGGGTATTTTTGGAATAGAGTTTAGTGAGGTGTGCTTACAAAAACTTGAGGTGCGAATATGAGCTCCCTTTATTTTAGGCAAAGCAGATTGGAAGAAAATGTTCTATGGTGAAAAAGTGTCTGTAGTCTGTATGGTGACTGATAAGTTGACATGTGTTATGTTTGGGGTTAAAAATGTCTAAAAATGTAAAGCGGATTTCCTGTAGCCTTTTTACTATAGGCAGACTGTAGCACTAGGGCATCAGGTGACACATCAGTGTTTTTTTTTTATGAATTATGAAAAAATAGGTGTTCAAAAAGAGACTCATAGTTCAAAACCCATCATGTGTCAATCAATGGAACGCTCATAGAAGTCTGTGTCAACACATACAATCATTCTCCAAACCACCACATTTTGTGCCCCGCGCATGTATTTTTTCACTTTTTTTCCTTCACTCGTGGATTCATAACCTCTGCTCCACGCTTATAGTGCTCCACAGACACAAAGGGGGTGGGGCCATACACTTTTTGAAAAGACTCCCCAGCAAAAAGTGTATGGGCCCTACCCCCTCTATGCCTATGAAGCACCATGGAGCATCATAAACATAGAGTTGAGGATACGGAACCTTTACGTCGCCTGGTACAAGAAGGTTGGCACACCCTTATTTACAATTGAAAATCTGTTTTGTTTTTTAGGTTGTGTATGGTTGGGGCCTGGGCCGCTACTAAATATTACTACCTCGGGCCAGGCCTGGCTTTGAAAGCTCAAATCATTTTAGGCTCAAGCATGGCTAAATTAAATTTTATAGGCCTTGAGCATGGTCTGATGCCAGGCCAAGCCCCATAAAATCTTTACTTTTTCATTTTATTACTAGATTTTTATTTTTATTTTTTTATCTGTAAAATTCACTATTAGATTCAACTGGAGGTTTTTATACTAACCATTTTGAGTGGAGACTTTATATACTGATTACCGAAATAATATTATGTCCAAGACATGACACCGGGGGGTAGGGGACTTCACATGGAATAAAATGGGCAGGATTTTTAGGTCTTGCCCATTTTACTCCACATGACATCCCCTGGTGTCATGGACACCAAATCCTGGGCAGGACATTTGTCTTCTATTAATTATTTGAAGGCGATTAATAACTATGTTTACATTAGTTGATCAACTTCTTTCCAATCTCGTTCACCAAGAGATTTGGGTTCGATTAATGTTCTAATATTGATACAGTCAAACTTAATTCAACAAGGCACTTGTAATAGCAAGTAACTACGAAAACCAACAGCCACAAGAACCAAGGTCCACAAGGAATATAAGCTCCTAATCAATTCAACAACCATATCGGTACTTTCAAAACTAATTAAGCCTAAGCATTATGGGTTTGCAGTGCGGATTTTTTCTGCGTCCCTATGAACACCTTAGGTCCGCTGGGCATAGGGGGCAAACACATCAGTGCCAAAAAGTGATTTACACTTTCAGAGGGGCACTTTCACTTTTTAGCACTAATGTGTCTGCCCCCTGAGGCTCAGCGGGTGTAGGGAGGCGGATCAAATCCACGAGGCTGGGTTTGGTATTTGCCTCATCGTGACAGTTTTACTAAAAGTTAATTTGGTCCAACAATTTTATCGTAAGTTAGGTGATGTTCTGCTGCCACCGATAATGAAATCATTTCATTATAAATTCCTAATGCATTTGAAGTCGTAATGTGATAGTTGAAAATGAACTAATTCAAATTTAATGGATTGATTTTCATTCATACCAAGATATGAATGATAACATAAATCATTTCTTTTTGGGTTAATTACGTAACCGCCCCTGAACTATTTGAAAAAATGTTTTGATCATCCCATGTATATTTAACAGTACCAAAAAAAAAGTGACTAGCACTTTTGAACTTAGAAAACGCCATGATGCCAATGCTTCGTCATTGAACGTTAGTCAACGATGTCTTATGATTTCAAAATTTTCTAAAACCCAAATTTAGCCATTCCACATAAGAAAATATTTTATTGAAATGAAAATGCCCTTAAGGCAAGTAAAGATAAAATTGCCCCTAAATATGATCACACACCTTCATTTATGTTTGTCGTCAAAATATTTAAAATAAGTGATCGTGCATGCACATGCTTGATCAAAGACCACCGAAGGGCATGTTCATTGATTAACTACCATCGAACGACTTGATCATTCATTAGCGACCATCGAATGACCTAATCATTGATCCACGACCTCTAAATGGCCTGATCCTTGATCCACGAGCACCGAATGGCTTAATTCTCAATCAACGACTACTGAACGTCCTAATCCTTGATCTATGACCACCAGATGGCCTGAACCTTGATCGACCACCATTGAATGCCCTAGTGTTTGATCATCCACCATTGAATGGCCCAATCATTGATCAACGACCACTGAATGGCCTAATCCTTGATCCATGACCATTGAATGGCCTAAACATTGATCCACAACAATTGAATGGCATGATCCTTGATCAACGACTACCGAATGGCTTGATCCTTGATTCTTGATCCATGACCACCGAATTGTCTAATCCTTGATCATTCAACACTAAACGCCTTGATGCTTGATCATCCACCATTGAATAACATGATCTTTGATCAACCACCACTGAATGCCCTTGTTTTTTTATCATGCACCATTGAATGTCATGATCCTTGATCAACCACCACCGAATGCCCCGATGGTTGATCGTCCACCATTGAATTTCATGATCTTTGATAAACCACCACCGAATGGCTTGATTCTTAATCAACCACCACCAAATGCCTTGATGTTGATCATCCACCATTGAATGACCTGGTCCTTGATCAACCACCATCAAATGACCTAATGCTTGATCAACCACTACCGAATGTCTTGCTGCTTGATCAACCACCACCGACTAGCTTGATGTTTAATCAACCATCATTGAATGGTCTAATGCCTTATTATTGATAACTAAATGGCTTGATACTTGATCAATGACCACCAAATATCTCATGACCTTCGTCAATAACCATCTAAGGGTCTCCTGCTTTGAATTATGAATGTACAAATGAAAACACTCAATAAACAAAAGACAATTTGGTCATAAATAATTAAATTGAGATAAATGATCTAAACAATAGAATGAACCTAAACCATGACCATCTATGCAATAAAAGGACTCAAACAAGACATTCACAAATAATTAACTAAATTTTTGTAGTTGCCAAATAAGATATATACAACTACAAAACTCGTAGAGTAATGACATGTGCAATAACCTATGGATATCAAATTTATATTGGATAACATGTGAACAATTTGTCTTTGATTATGGAATACAAATCTATTACGAAATAAACTTGTGAGATAATATGGACAACTCATTCAAAATGCTATGAAACGATCCTGTGCAATTATATGGATAACCTATTTCAAAGTACTATGAAATGAAAATATGCAATAACCTATTATCAAGCATCAACATATCTATTTTATTAAACATATGTGCAGTAACGTATATAAAAATACGAAACAACATATTATCAAGCATCAATTACAGTCATCACCATCATCAAACCATAGAAACCATATAATAGGAACAAGTTTTTATACATGATTAAACATCAACCCATCTATTTTGTCTAATACATATAAACAAGATACAACATAAAACGTAAACTTTACCACCATACAAAAAACATCAAACATAATCATCATCATCAAAACCATACAAAACAATATAAAAACATAAACTCCGTATAAAGTTAACACTGCCACCACCATACTATCACCACCAACATCAACACATACATCATCAATGTCACCACAACCACCACCAACATCAACACACATCATCGAGTAATAAAGTACCACCACCACCACTATTAAATCATAAAAATCACCCCACAAACCACAGCAAAGTAACATAAACATATAGAGAATCCATCCCCACCCCCACAAATCATAGCAAAGTACCATAAAATAACACCAAATGAGGCTGTAATTAATTTCATAGATCCGGTTGCAAGAATCTTATTTCATGATTGCATTGCTCCACCTATGTTGCATACACGTTTCAAAAAATTGTATAAGTTAGCATTGAATGAGAATCATGTATAATACATTGTCACGAAGCAATAAGAATGAACATAGGTTGAGAGAAATGACTATATATGTGTCTACTCTTCCTCATTGTCTATAACAAAGCTGTTTTCTTATATCTAGCTGCCTGAGAAATGAAGAAACTATTTATATATGATCGAACTCCTTAAAACTTTATCAATTAGGAAGTTGATAAGAGCTTTATGGTTGTTGGTTTACTGGTAGAAAAATATAAGAGAAAGCGAAGGAGAAGGAATAAGAGAATTTCAACAAGAGAGAAGAAAAAGGAAGATAATGGAATTAGAAATTCATTCATGCCTTCCTTGTCACAAAACACGTATCCTTATAGGCTTTCTCCCAAGAGCCTTAATTGACTCAATTTCCTAACAATAATTCTCATTAAAGAAATCTACCAAAAAACAAAATTATACTTATTTAGGTAACAAATCACATGCCAATTTATAGCATATCATGCGTAAACTTCATGGAATCTTAACATCCTGCCCTTCCTAAGAGAGACCTTGTCCTCAAGGTTGGAAACCCATAAATCGACGAGAAAGCTTCTGCCATGATTTACACGTAGTATCTTCAATTGCAGCCCCAATCCACTTGACCAAGACTTCTGTCACAAATACATTGCCCACTTTTGACTATGTGACTTTCCAACATAGATTTGGGCTCGATTTGAATAATCCCACCATCAATTAAACATGAAAGAACATGAACTTGGACATTGCTAACGCCGAGTTTATTCTTGAGTAAGGAAAAATGAAAACCAAGGTGTAGCTTGGAACTGGGTGGAAATTCAAGCTTGTAAGCCATTGACCCAATTATTTTAATAACCCTGTATAGATCGTAAAAACATGGAGAAAGCTTTAAGGATGCCCGAGCTTAGAGTGAGAGTTAGTGGTATGGTTGAAGTCGTAGAAACATTGGATCACCAACAACAAAGTGTTGCTATGTTTGATGCTTATCTGCATTTTGCTTCATCTGGTGGTGGGTTGTGGCTAAATTGTCTTTCAAGAGGCAGATAATCCTGTTACAATCTCGCAAAAGTTGATCAACATGGTGGACTGTTGTGGTACTCGCCATGTACATGATGACCGCGTGGGTGGTGGCTACCCATAAACAGTTTCATATGGCATCATACGTGTTAAATTGTGGAAGGAAGTTTTATACCACCACCTTGCCCAAAAAAGTCAACGAGTCCATTAGCGAGGTTGGAGGCTCGTAAAACAAATCAAATAATTTTCAAGACACTTGTTGATCACCTCCGTTTTCCCATCAATATGGGGGTGGTGGGCATAACTCATATGTTGTTCCACTCATTGCAAGTTAAAAAATCCTTCAAAAAATGAATAGTGAAGGTCGAATCACGGTCATTCACAATAGCATTGGGCATGCCGTGGAGTTTGAATACATTGTCGATAGAGACTTGAACAACGTAGGCAGCCATGTAAGGATGAGTAAGAGCCATAAAATGAGATGCTTTAGAAGACAATCGACAACACCATGATGCACGTTTTGCCATTGGAACTTGGCAATCTGTCAATGACATGGAGACGTCCATCCACACAAAGTCAATAATGAATAGTGGCTGCAATAAATCTGGTAGAGCAGTGGCTACAATAAATATGGTGGAGCAACCATATCTGCCTTGGTTCATTGACATACTTCACATTCGATTAAAAACACTGAAGCATTCTCTTAAGGTCCTTCCAATAAAGAGAAGCTGAGATATGTTCAGCCGTATTAAGATAATCGGAATATCATATGATAGATGATGAATGAAGGTGGTGCATTGTCTCAGTGTAAAGAGAGGATGAAGATGTAAGAACAATATGATTTTTATACCGTTGAACACCATTGGCCCAAGTATAGTGATGATGGGAAGGAGTCTGCTGCAAATCTGTGATGATTTTTTTGTGAGAGAAGTATCCATAGCATAAAAAGCCTTAATATTGGTTAACTAAGTGGAAAGAGTCAATGAAATAGCACGGAGCAGTGCATCTTCGGGCAAATGGGATAGCACATCGGTTGCTAAGTTATCCTTCCCTTCGCAGTATTCAATAGTGAAATCATAGCGCAAGAGTTTGGAGATCCATTTATGTTAGATCGAGGTCATCAAGGGCTGCTCAAGCACGTGCTTAATGTTGAGAAGATCGATGATGATAGTGGATGAGAGGCCAATAAAATAAGGACGTGGTTTGGTGACACAATGAAGGATAGTCAATACTTCCTCATCATAAGTGGAGATACCATAATTGCGTTTGGTCAATACATGACTATAAAAGGCATATGGATGGCATGCTTGCATAAGAACACCACTGATACCAATGCCACATGCATCACTTTCAACGACGAACGGTTTCATGAAATCTGGAAGGGCTAAGTTCGAGGCTGTTGTCATGGCCTTCTCAAGAGACATAAAGGCAGTAGTTGCCTCCTCGTCCCATACAAAAGAGTCCTTGAGTAGTTTTGTGAGGGGATACTAATGGTTACATAATGTCGGATAAACTTGTGATAATACATAGTAAGGCCTAAGAATCCCTACAAGACTTTTATTGTTGTTGGAATTGAAAACTCTAGCATGCATGAAATTTTATCCAAATTGGTAGCTACTCAGGAAGAAATAATATGACCTAAATAGTGTACCTCCTAAGAAGCAAATGAGCGTTTTTTTAGCTTGACAAACAAGTAGTTAGCCCTTAAAACATGAAAAAAACATATCCAAATGGATCTAATGTTGGGCAAAAACTAATAATGACCTTCATGTGTACGAAAGACAGTCTTAGGAATACCAACTTCATGAACCTGAATTTGATGGTACATGGAATGAAGGTCTAACTAAGTGAAGAAAGAGATCAATGCAACTCATCAAGAAGTTCATCAGTGACAGGGATTGGAAACTTATCTTTTATAGTGATAGCGTTGAGTGCTCGGTGATCAATGCACATTTGTCATGAGCTGTTAGACTTCTGCACGAATGAAACCGGAGAGGAGAAGGGGTGTGCTAAGGTGGATGAAACCATATGCAATTAGCTTTTTAACCATGTTTTGAATAGCTCATTTTTTGATGTGCGGGTACAGATATAGGCATTGGTTTGGAGGAGTTGCACCTTGGACTAGGGGAATCCGATGACCATAAGAATGTTCCATCAGTAAGGAGAAAAGTGTGGCAAACATGTCAACATAAACATCTAACAATTTATGCAATACAGGTGTGTGTTGATGGAGTTGTGTGCTACTAGGGTCAACCAATTGCATGTGTAAGATGATTCCATGATATCCTCAACAAAATGCCTTGTTAATGGATTGGAGACTTATAATGGATTTTGGTTGGCTTCTAATGCGATGGATCACATATTGTTGACCACGAATATTGAAATGAAGCCAAAGTTCTTCAAAATGGAAGGTGATCGGCCCCAAGGTTTGTAGCCATTGTGCTCCCAAAATGACATCACAACCATTGAGATGAAGAACAAAGAAATTAGCAAGGAGATGAAACCAACCAATGGTGATAGGGATTCGTGGGCACTTTCCTTTACATGGCCATCCACCCCCATCAGCTACCATGACATTGAAGGCCACTGCAGTTTGGGGTAAACAACCTATTTGTTGTATGATTCATGGATCAATAAAGTTGTGGGTACTCCCAGAGTCCACTAGGATTGAGATTGGTTGCCCTTTTAAAACTTTACGTACCCAAATGGTTATGACATCATGGCACCACCCAATGCATGGACCGAGATCTCAGGATGGTCTTCCACCTCTACCAATCGATGATCATCATCACTGGATTCTTCATGGTCACCATCATCCTCCAGCCATTCACCCTCTATTAGGAAAAGTTGCTTTGTCTTGCATTGATGACCTCATTGAAATTGTCCATCACAATTAAAGCAAAGGCCTTTGCTACGATTATCTGCCATTTTTTACCGGTGACAAGTGACTAATGGAAATTATTGAAGTTGTTTTGTTGCTAGAAGGAGTTGCAATTGTGGATGGATTTGGTGTGGTCATGAAGCGGGTATTAACAGGTCATGGTTGCTTATGAGAAGATGACAAATTTTCATCGACTTGTTGAGCCAACCCAATTACTTGGCTAAGACTATAGACTAAGAACATTGACATTGCTGTGGATGTCATATTTCAAAACCCCCACAAAAAAAATAATCAGGTGTTTCAAAGCCCTTACAGTGAGATTTGCTAAGCGCTCGAACTCATCCAAATAATCTTGCACCATACCCTTTTGTTGTAACTAGGCCAACATTTCTCTTGGTAGTGTGTATTTGTTAGTGCAGAAACTAGCACACATGTTGTACGAAACTTCTCCCAAGACCATGTGGAAATCTCGTCTTCTATCCAATGGTACCATTGAACTATCCTGTCTTATAGATGGAAGGATGCCACTACGACCTTTTCCCCCCGTAGGTGTCTGGTTGTAACTAAAATATAATTGTGCTTGGTATGTCTAACTCAGTGAATATTCCCCATTAAACTTAAGGAATTCTACTCAAGTGTAGCAAGTCTGTAGATTTGTGGAAGAGCTTGATTGCCCTCCTTGTGGGAGTGACAAAAGAGGAGTTTGATGGGGTTGTTGTTTTAAAGATTGTCTGGAAATGACTACGAGCAGTTTGTTAACACTGGCCATCAAATCAAAAGCATGGCTTGTAAGGCCAGCTACGCTTTTATCCATAGATGTCTGATGTGATTGAATCATAATTAACGTGTGATTTATAACATTTTGCTGCTCTGTCAAGGTATCCAAACAATGAACCATGATTCCCAAGTCGGCTTCAAGCTTAGCTATCACTTCCTAGGTGTGTGTATTGGCCATAATGGATCAATTAGCTTTGATACCAAGTGATAAGAGCTTATTGGTTGTAGGTTTAATGGTAGGAAAAAGAAGAGCAAGTGAAGGAGAAGGAATAAGAAAAATTCAATAAAAAGAGAAGAAAAAGGAAGAGAGAGGAATTAGAAATTCATTCATGCCTTACCACATAACAAGTCTTATAGGCTCTCTTACAATAACCTTAATTGACTTAATTTCCTAACAATAATTCTAATTAAAGAAATCTACCAAAATAGAATTACACTTCTTTAATAACAAATCATATGCCAATTCATAGCATATCATACGCAATATTAGTGGAATCCTAACAAAGATCAACATTAAGGATGGATGCCACTGCAATGGATAATTTAGGGATTAACCCGCATGATCCAACTAGTGCTATCAATGCCTTCAAAAATGCAGTTGGAAGATATTAGACATTCTTATCCAATATTGTTTGTGTCAGAAAAAGATTTGCTGAGGTGTTATGATGACTCAACAAAATTTGAATTATCTAAGACTCTGATCAAAACTTAACGATAGTTTTAGTTAGTGGAACGTTAGCAGTCAGTTGAAGAAAAACAAAGAGTCCAACAGAAACATCTCAACCATGATCGTTGAGTCATGGGAGATGGTGCTGGTGGCACCCGAAAAGAAGGAAGATGGAGGCCTGATTGTGTGCGGGAAGATGAAGGTTATGAACGACTGGGATGGAAGCATGATCGCTTGAACATGCAGTGGAGAAGGAGAAACCGTAAGGGACACGATCTAAGGTTTCTAAAATCTATAAACAAGGGAGCTTACAGAGGAAGAGACATCCTTTGATCATCCAACACATTAGTTTATTCCTATTTCAGCCTGATCTCTCAAGTTTTTATATCTGCGATCATCTCCTGAGATAAATCGTTATGGGAAACCATCTTATTACTTATCCTTTACTTCGTATTTTCAGATTGTAATCTCTTTGTTGAATCCAAAATCGCTTGGCTTGTGATTGGTATAATTCAAAGAATTATGTTCGGTCTTTTGATCAACAAATAGTTTTTAAGTATGATTTATTTGTATGCAATTTGTCATTTTTTTTATTGATTGTTTCTTAATTAATTTGTAGTGTGACAATGGTTCAAAACGTTTCTTTTAGAACTCATCTGGAAGGTAGCACCCTCCCCTTACCAAATCGCCTAATTTTATATAAATTGGTAGTTGGACAGACTATTGAAAAACCATCTTCTGTTTGCCTGCTGTCTGCTTCAGCACTTGAGGTCGTAGGGAAGACCGAAATCTATGCCTACGTGGCACTGGCACGCCTGCAAACCAAATTTCGACCAACAAATACTATTTCATTTTCTTTTAATTTATTTTTCATTTCATTTTCCTTTCTTCATCCCTCATTCGATTCCAAATACAGAGGAGGAAAAACAGGTGCTTTACAGTGAATGGTTCTAACATTTATTGGGTCTTCTCGGTATCGGCCCACTTGGGGTGGTTGTGGTTGCTGCCCTTGTGTGGGCACGGATTAAAAAGCAATGGATCTGAACCCATATACTCCTACATTCTAGCTCCAAGTATTCCATGGAGCACGGTCATTCAACTGTTCGAGTAATGAAAGAGTTTTACCCTTAAAGGGGGCTTTGCCTTTCTTGGGTTTAATCCCCAAATTGTAATCACAACTCTCATGAACTAGCAAACATCGAGTAGCTATCCATTCATTCACAGCGTGTAGTCTGAAAACAGGGCAATTAGCCCTTACAATTTTCTGTTCATTATAGACCAAGATAGTGGCTATGCGTAGGTATGGTCTCTCCAAGGGAAAGAGGTTAGGGTTTCTAGTCCTTGGGCGGCATAAGGCATTCCCCAAATGTTTAGGGTTGATGCTCGCCCCTCTCCGGCAGCGGCAGCGCATGCCCAATGTGGCAGCGGCGGGCCTACCGAAAAATAAAAAAAGAGAAAAAGAAAAAAAAAGAAAAGATAGTAGCTATGCGTGATTATCTACATACAAGTGAAAAAAAAAAATTGTTCAGACTCCAGAGTTAAGTATCCAACCAAAAAATAAAGTAAATCCAGAGTTAGGTCCATATCAATATTAAAAATAAAAAATCCAGAGTTAAGCATTTTACAATTTGCTAGATAGCAGCAATTTCAAAACTGAAGTTTAATTTCAAAAAATCCATTAAAATTTACTTTCTTTTCCCCTATCTTCCTTTTCTTGGTCTTGATTTATTTACTGGAATAAAGAAAAACGAAAAGAGAAAAAACTTCCTATTCATTAATTTAATATGTTTCAAGATGATTTTTATCCATCCAATATTGGAAATCATGGTCAACTGGGTTGTCTAATTTTTTTTTATGCAATTTAATATTGAATTTTGAAACAGACTCAGGATTGTTGGAAGAATCTATTATTCTTGTGATCTAAAATTAATAACAAAATATACATTGAGAACTAAAATATTTCAATAGCTTCCAATCCTTCTATAAATTATATGTCCATTTTACTGTCATTGAGATTCAAATCTGGCCTTTTTTTTTTCTTCATATGGTTTACAACAGTGGCTGCAGACTCTGGATTTATAGAACAGACAAAATAGATTTAATATTTTTTAAGCAAACTTGTCATTAACAGATTTAAGACACCTAAAGTATTTCTGCAGAGGGATTTGATTTCAAAGCATATAGGCCCTGCCATGTTGCCTTGAATTGAATAAAAAAGAACATTACACAAGAAAAGAAAAGAAAAAAATCTGTAATTTTCTATTCTTTTCCTATGGTAGTTTGGTTGCCAATTAAAAAAGAAAAACTTTTTCGTCACAATTTTTATGAGAAAGGGAGGATTTTCAGGCAACAGTTGTGTAAAAATAATATGGCAGAAGACAAGAAAATATTTACATGGAACATTTTGAAAATTGAGGATTTCTGGTTCTTGGCAACCAGGCAGCTTGAAAATGATTTTCTCACTAATCAAGAGAAAACCAGCTTTTCATGGCAACCAGAGGGACATAGATTCATGCATGCATACTTGCAGGAAGAAATTATATTTCCATTCATGGTTTCTAGAAATGAATGTATATATATATATATATATATATATATATATATATATATATATATATCAACAAATAAATAAAATTATTTTTTGCTGAAAAGTTTGGGCC
>JAOXJP010185717.1:0-12367 GCA_025762735.1 Platanus orientalis
GCTCAACATAGATTGAAATTTTCATAACAGTTCACATTGAAATTTTCATAATTTTTATAATATTTCAAAGCATTCTAATGAAATTTCCATTAATCCTCATGACAAATAATCCATCAAAATCAAAATTTTGAACCTTGGATAGGTCTAGGGTTCAAACCTACATCTCAACATGATTTTTTTTTAATTCATGGGCCGGCCCGAAGCCCAGCCCGAGGCCCGGTCAACTAATGAGGGCCAGGCCCAAACCCCGGCCCGAGCCCTCCCCTACGGGCCCGAGCCCGGTCTATAATTTGAGGGCCAGGCCTGGGCCTACCATGGCCCAGCCCGAGCCCGGCCCATGCCCACCCCTACAGTTTCAATCCTAGGTGAGACTCCTAGGAGTCCATTGGTGCGACTCTATTAGTAATTTCTTCTCTTTCTCTATTTCTTTTTCTGTTCTTTATTTTTCCTATAGGTTATCTATTAAAGAAACAGATCAGAACCTTTTGATCCTACATCAGTGTCCTGGGAAACATCTTTTGTATGGTAGACAAGGGCACCTTAAGAGGAAGCTTATACTGATAACATAACGGCTATCAGCATTGCACATAACTCATTCCAACCTGATCGAACTAAACATGTTGATGTAGATTAGCATTTTATTAAGGATCATCTGCGATCCAGAAATATTTGTCCTCCTTTCGTCAAGATTGAATAACAGCTCATTGATATATTTATGGATAAAATAGTAGTCAGTTTTCTTGTATTGTTACCAAGCTGGGTATTTTGGACATATATTCTTCAACTTGAGGGAGAGAGTCGGAGAATACATTTTTGTTTCTATACAAATAACTGAAGCATATATACTATAAATATGAATAAAGTAATGAGAGAAACCACCTCTCATACGTTTTCACAATTCTCTCTCCTCTCTTCCACTTCTCTTCATCTTCTTCTCCTCAAGAACCCTAATCCACTTAATCTCCAATCACATCATACACAAACCTACTAACTCCATCAAATACCTTGTCTCTGGTTAGTGGTTAAGCAATCTGGATGGTGTTTCTAAAGTCATTTGGTCCTATCTGTCTGGGATATTTGTTGGGGTGTTTGGAATAAGAGAAATAAAAGAAATTTTTAAGACAAGTCCTCCCTGCCGGATGTTTTGATTGTTTCTGTGTATACACGCTTCTGTTTGACTGGGCTTCTATCTATATTGATTTCAATGAGGGGGCTTGGGATTCTATTTAGTACATGCCTGCTTAGTATTTTTGTTCAATTATTGGATCATGTTGTTTTGTCTTGTTTCTATTTTTGCATTTTTGTCACCAGCCCAATGCTTCTTTTTCTGCTTAATAATTTTTCCATCATTCAAAAAAAATAAAAATCGTTTCTTATATAAATGCTTGTTTTCTTCAGTCTAGACGGAATGGCAAAGTTTTTCAATGTGTAACATGTAACATGTGGGGATGACAGTATAAGAAAGTATGAGACAATCAAATGGTGGCCAAGAAAAATTTTCTAGGCATGACTACCAATTAACTGTAGATGCCCAAAAAGTACAGCAGCTGTAGCTGACTACCTAACAAAGACCAGATGTATATTCTAGTGATAAGAACTGTGCAGTTTGCACAACATGGCATCTAAAAAGGCACTTAATACATATTAAACACAAGGAAACAAGTCAAATCACAAATGTCACTTGATTATTTTACTTCATTAAGCTGCAAACACAAGCTCCTATTAAATGCTAAAATCTAATGTAACAAGTATAACAATAAACTTTCTTACTCTTTTTTTTTATGTCAGATTAGGTATGCATGCCCAGGTGCAAAAGTTGTGCGAAATGCACCTGGGCCAGACACATAAGTGTCAAAAAGTGAAAAGCATACCCCAAAAAGTGTATATCACTTTTTTGGGACAGATGTGTCAGGCCCAGGTGCATTTCGCACAACTTTTGCACCTGGGCTTGTGCACCAAAGCCGAGGTGTTTTTTTTTTATCTATTATATTGTTACATACAGAAACAAGCTTTAGTTAACCCAAATACAGCCTGTAAAGTTCCAAGAACATTAGCATTACACATGACAGAACAGACAGCATGGCATTTCATTTCATAATCCCAAATCAGGCCTAAATGAAATAGAATTTACAAGATTTATCCCCCACCTCCGAAATTACTCAAAAATAGCTGTTAACTTTCAAAGAACAATACTACAAGAGGAAGGAAAAGATGTACTGTGTGGTCCTTCACACAGTCCCAAATAAGGCCTAAATGGAAAAGAATCCACAAGCTCCATTTTAAAGACTTAATCCAATTGTCAGTAATAATGAAAGCTCCAAAAAAAAAAAGAAAAAGAGGTGCTTAATTGAGAAAATCTCAATAGTAACAAGTACATCAACAAGCTTTAGTTTGCTCCAAAACAGCTGTAAAGTTCAAAGAAGTGAATAACAGGACGTACAGCATAATACTTCGCTCGTAACCCCAAATGAGGCCGAAAGAGAAAAGAATCCACCTCGTCAATCACCACAGCCTGTAGAAATGTATTCCAGGACTCATAAGATCCAAATCATTTTATTTTTATTTTCAATATATATAAGAAAGAGATCAGATATTTTCACAATACGAAAAAAAATGCAGGGGTGACTTATGATGTAACAATATTTAGTGGTTAAACGTTATCCATAGAAAGACAAATGGTTAATTGAACATGTTAGATGCCATCTTTTCTTTTCCAAACCATTAAAAGACATGATCTTTCAATCCCCTTGGTTAATTGACTAAATAACAAAGACGTCTTTTCGATTAAAGCCACCACACAATTCCTCTTTTTTTATGGTGCTGGAAAATGAAATAGAAGGCTACTTGCCGCTGCATGTCTGTAAAAGCAGAATATCTTAAGTTTAATGCTGTGAACTTGGCCAATCGAGGTTCCCATGGAACAAGATGTTCAATTTGGAAGTCAAGATCCATGCCTCTCCTGAAAGGTGGGAACATTTCCATGACCCACCAGAGAAACCAGTAATTCACCCTATTGTATAGGAGTCTCCTTCCACTATTAATTGATGGAAGCCCAACTTTCATATTCAACACCCATTCCACCACCATCATTTATACCCCCACAATCACTCTCAAAGATCTAGATTGCTTCTTGTCAAAAATCGTGTTTACCATTTTGACTATGTGTGTGTTGGGTTTTTTTTAGGGGAGAGGGGGCAAATGGCGAAGCAAGATACTGGTTCGGAGATGAGATTGATGCTCTTCTCACCCCCTTATAGCCACTTACCTACCCCTTCACCAAAGCTTCTGGCTTATGAAGGAACAAAGAATAGAAAAGTTTATCACTGCAAGATATTTAGTTATATCTCAAGCTCCATTCCACCCTCTTAAAAAATAAATAAATAAGCAAATGATACTAAAAAAATAATGTTTTATGGGTTTGTGGTTGGGAATGGTTATGATAAGAAAAGTGGAGAATGGTTATTTTTCTGGTTTTGTGGTTGAGAATAGTAATGTTTCCATCTCCAGCTTGCTGTATGCGGATGATACTATGATTTTCGGTAAGGCAGAAGTTATTCAATTGGGCTATGTGAGGTGTATTCTGAGATGTTTCAAGGCTGTGTCAGGTCTTAAGATTAACTTGGTGAGGTGTGAAATGTTTAAAGTAGGGGATGGTAAGGAGATTTAGACTTTGCCTAAGATTTTGGGGTGTAAAATTGGAGCTTGACCTTCTCCCTTCCTTTAGGTGCAAAATTTAAATCGAAAGTGGTTTGGAAACCTGTTATGGAAAGAATTTTAAAGGAGGCTTGACACTTGGAAAGCTCCTTCTACTTTCGAAAGGTGATAGGCTTACTTTGATTAAGTGTGCCTTGGCCAGTATCCCTAACTACTATCTTTCTCTTGTCATTATTCTGGTTTTCGGTTGCCAAGAAGATGGGAACCTACTTAAGAAAGTTTTTATGGAATGATGAGGAAGATCATAAAAGATTTCACCTTGTTGAGTGGAAGTCTGTGTGTCGCCATTTGAAGGCTGGGGGCTCAGTATTAGGAAGGTTAGGCTTCAAAACCAAGCCTTGCTTGGGAAATGGCTGTAGAGATTTGGTGAAGAGAGAGAGAGCTTGTGGAGGGAAGTTATCGAGGCCAAGTATAATTTTAATTCGAATTGGGTCCCACGGAGGACTCTGGCTCGCATGAGTGAGGGATTTAGAAATCTATCTTGAAAGTCATAACATCAGGTTTAAGGTGTGGTCAAGTGAGAATGTTCGTTTTTTGTTAGATTCTTGATGCGGTGACTCTCCTCTTATGGTTGACTTTCATAATATACTCTCAATTCCCTCTATAAGCTAGGTTTTGTGACTGACATTTTTGTGCAAGAGGGTGGGGGGCTTGGTGTCCTACCTTGAGAATGAATTTTAATGAGGGATGAGTGGCTGAGTTTGTTGATCTCGCCTAGAGGATTACAAGGTGGTGCCTGGGAATGTTGACAAAAGAGTCTAGTCTTTCTAAACGAGGCCGTTTCTCGCCCAAAATTTTTATGATGGCTTAGATCATGTTACTCTTTTTTCTTATCCCTTTATGGGCATTTGGAGTCATGGGATCCCTTCAAAAGTTAATTTCTTCATTTGGACCGCTTCGTTGGATGATTTCGTACTCACAATTATCTGCAAAACCGAGGATAGAACTTGGCTAATAGATGTGTGATGTGTCTAAGGGAAGTGGAGTTGGTAGACCATCTTTTTATCTACTGCATTTTGGTTAGGGAAATTTGGGTGCTCTTCCTTCTCATCTCAATATTGCTTGGGTCTTCCCAAACTTGATCAAGGATCCAATCTCTGATTGGGGGTCTGGGGAGTTGGGGGGTTTGCCCCCATTTAATTTGGTGGTTCCTTCCAAAGGTGTTGTGTTGGGTGGTTTGGAAAGAGATGAACCTTTGTATTTTTGAGGATATGGTTTCCACTCGAGACCGTTTAGTTAGTTGTATCATTGACCTTCTTTGGGATTGATCCTCTATTTCTCCGGGCTTTGACTAGTCGAATTGCTTTGTGGTTTGGGCTGGGTTTGGCCATTGTATTTCCATTTAGTCTTGCTCCCGGTTGTTCAGCTGATTGGGTTTTTCTTTTGTTGTTTTGTTTTGTTTCTTTTCTTGTTTTTCTCTTTCCACCGTCCTGGTGAATGCCTCTTTGTTGTTTGTCATTTTCTACACTTTTTTTAATAAAGTTGCCGCTATTATCTCTAAAAAAATGATAATTCAATTTATAGATTTACAAAAAGAAGTTACAAGTAATTGCTTAAAAATTTGAGAGATGCAACTAAAAGGTTTGCAGACCCTGGAAAATTTCCAAAAGATATGCACAAGCCCTCCAGCCTGTGGTTTAAAGACTAGGATCAAAAGTTGATCCCGATTCGATGTGAATGGGAATCAGCCGATTTTCGAAACCATGCTCCAGCTATGAATCAAAATACCTGGATCTATACATTTTAGTTTCTTTTCCTATGTCATTAGTTAAGAAGAATTTTTTAAGGCAGTTAATACAATAATACTGCGGCATAATTTCCACAGATAGGCTCCAACAAACTCAATAAGGAAAACAAACAGTGGATCAACTATATAGGTACCTTCATATTTGGATGTTCAGATAAAAGGCTTGACAAGTGAAAATCAGCATTTGATGCACCCTTATTTCCAGGATCCCCCAGCTGCAGGAAATCAAAATATCAGAACAGCATCCAGATCAAGCTTTAAAGAAAAGATCCAGACAGGTACGGAAGTAGAAATACTGCCTTCTGCGCAACACAGAGAAGGAAAACAGTTCCAGAAATGAGTTTTATCTAAAAAGAAATTCAATTTACTTACCTTGTTGACTAGAGCTGAGAGCAATTTGCGTTCTTGCTCTGATTTACTTCTCAGCAGGGAATACATTGTCTGCAAAGAAGTCGCTTACTACATAAGAAACTTACTAAAAGATTGCTCTTCTCCTAGACATGAAAACTTTTCAGGTCAAAAACTGATACAAAAATTATAGTAATAAAGTGAAAAGTCCAAATAATATTGTAATAAAGTTACAAAAAAGAAAGTTAAAAGTTCGAACAAAAAAGTTCAAATATGAAGGGATAATCCACTACTTAAATCTTGTGATTCCTAAAATTCAACTCTAGTGCAACAAAAGTTTCTACACTGAACATGACTTGCAAAACCATTGTTCAGTCAACCATTCAGACAATACTCCATCAGCTATAATATGAGTGAAATAGCATCATGGTCCTAGTGCAACAAAACTTTTGGAACTGAACATGACTTGCAAAACCAATGTTTCAGAAAACCATTCAGATTTTTTTTTCTTTTTTTGATGAAAGAAAAGATTTATTGAAAAGAGGGCAAAGAGCGCTCCTAAAAGAATAGACCATTCAGATGTTTTAATCAGTAAAACAGATTCACAGTCCAAACTTGTAAATTACTAGCAGTAAAACTTTTTTTTTTCTAATATCTCTCTTGCAGTAAAACTTATTAATTAGCTGTAACGCCACAACTAACTAAATGACAAAGCTGTAGAGGTGATTTCGCAATTACATGGGTTATATAATTTACAAAAAACCCTGTGTTGGTAAAAACACTCCCACGTATTAATGAGAAGAAAACATATTTCTATTTTTTGAGTTTTAAAGAGAATATTAAGATCTTTCTTTAGATACAGTAACGGATTTTCTCTTGCATACAATCTACTGATAAACTTTGATGCTAAATTTTTTTTTTTTTTAATAAAAGTAGAAACATATTAAAGGAGGGGATAAGAAATCCCCAACCAAAAAGGGATTACAAAAAGCTATAATCTTTGAAAATATTGGTCCACCCTTTCTTTACAACCGAGAAAGAAATCCCGAGCCCTATACAATTGACAAGCTTTATGCATACTCTATTTTTAGCCTTTCTATATACATTATATGCCGGTTCTACATTGTTCTCAAACACTCTTTGGTTCCTTTCCAAATCAAATAGACTACCAAACTGCTGGGAGGACCAAACTCAATGCCTTATGGATCTTAAAAGGAGCTTTTCTTAAATGCCAACCACCAAAAAAAGCCCTTGTACTTAGAGGAAAAACCCAAGCAAGACCAATTTCATCTAGAACTGCATCCCACATCTCCTTGGAATAAGGACAATGAAATAAGATATGACTAGCTGTCTCCTTGTCCTGGTAGCATACAAGGCAAATATTTGGGAGGCACATGCCCCTTTTAATGAGATTATCAACAGTCAGGAGGCAGTTCCTAATTGCAAGCCACAAAAAGAATGATACTTTTGAAAGGATTTTCATTTTCCACAAATCCTTCCAGATTCCATCATACATTCCTGTATCTGCAAAAATGTCCACACAAGACTTCATTGAGAATTTCCCATATTTACATAAAGTCCAAAGTCAAGTATCCTCTTTTTTCCCTAGATAAATTAAAAGTCTCCACGGTGCTAATGAGCCTTGCCATATGATCCACCTTCCAATCATTTAAGTGTCTCCTCAAAGGAACTCTCCAAGTGCCCTCCTCTCACAACCAATTCCAATAGTCAGCTACTAACACATTTTTATCTTGGGCTAAAGAGTAAATTTGACGTAATTCTCTACATAGAGGCTCTTGCAAGCACCATCTATCCTTCCAAAAATATGTGTTGGAACCGGATCCAACTTCTACCCGGATGGCTTTTTTGAAATCATTCAACTGATTCATTATCCCCTTCCAACAACTCACCCCATACGAATTGGAAGGTCTTCTTGACTCCCAATGATTAGCTTGCCCATACTTTGCTACGATCATTCTTCTCCAAAGACTATCACGGTCTACAGCATATCTCCATAACCATTTCGCAAGCAAAGCCTTGTTGACATCTTTAATTCCTCTAATTCTAATCCCACCATTGTCATTCGGTTTGCAAACATCCTCCCAAGCCACCATACTTATCCATGTGTTATCCCTTCCTTTTCCCCAAAGAAAAACACTGACATAAAGTATGTAGGGAGGTTTGCTAGGGACTAACTTGATCAAAGTAATTATGCCTCCATTAGACAAGTACATCCCTTTCCAGCAGGCCAATCTCTTGTGAATTCTTTCAACAACCGGGTTCCAGACTGTTGCATTTATAGGGAGCCCCTAAAGGCATCCCCAAGTAAGTGGTTGGAAGCAATCCTTGCATACCTCCAAAGATCCTCAATGTGACCCAGGCCATAAATACATCTCTTGGAAAGATTTATTTTCAAACCCGAGACCGCTTCAAAGCATCTAATCACACATCTTAAGAACTTCAAATGCCTTACCGAACTCTCACACATATTGAGGGTGTCATCAGCAAACTATAAATGAGTCATCATCATGTCATTTCTGCCTACTTCAAACGCTTCCACCAGCCCTCCCAAGAATGCTTTGGAGAGCATAGCACTAAACGCCTCCGCAACCACCAAAAAGAGAAAAGGATAGATCGGGTACCCTTGTCGCAGACTTCTTCTGCTATGGTAATATTTTCCGGAAGAGCCATTAAGAATGACAGAAAATGAAGCCATCTCATAATATTTAGCCATCCATTTTCTCCACCTAATTCTAAAGCTCATTCTTTGATGCTAAATTATTTTATTGATATAGAAATCATTGCTTGAATGGAATTTGATGCCAAACGTTCACTCTTTCAGTGACCTAAAAGGGGCTATTATCATTTTTCCTTTCCTTGTCAACTACAATTAAGATTGCTCAACCTTTTTTTTATGAAAGACCATCAAAGATTACATATTTTTTTATAGCAAACCCAAAAGAGATTTTTCTTCTTTTTTTTTCTTTGTATAGATTAAGAAGAAGAAAGAGAAAAGGTACCAAAGGACAAAAAAAAAATAGCAAATTACAAGAGCAAAGAAACAAGCCATCCAAAAAAGGCAAAGGACTAATATACTTGAAAATCTCTAATACCACCTCGCTTGGCTTGGTCATTTGCGAATGGTTTGGCCATCCACTAGAATGTAATGTTAATGAAGGATGAAAGGAAACAGGCCTACTCATGTAGGATATTTCCAAGATTTTAATTGAAAGCTCAAAAGAGATGTAGCAGAAATAAGAATAAAAGCAATGAACCAAGAATTGAACCTTAAGCACAATTAAGTAATCAAAAATTTTTGGAAAAATATAAGAATTGAAGAAGAAATTCAAGTAGAGAAAGTTAGAAGAATTTAGACAAGAAAAAAATGAGAAAAAGGATAACAGAAACTCAGAAGAATAATTTTGGAATTTTTTTGTAGAACCTTGAAGTTACCAAAATACCCCTATTGATGCATCAAAAATTCTGAAAATTTTTAGGTAGATTCTGACATATTTAAGGAACCTATAGTCAAAATTTCATCGATTTCTGATAAGATTTACTATGTAAAATCATAAAATTTCAAACCTTGGAAGATTCTTTAATGGAGATTCCATAAAACCAGCAGAGAATTTTTGTTTATAAAATAATTCAAGGGAAAAGTTTAGGGGTTTAATAGGGGATCTTTAGGAAATCAAAAGCCCTAAAAGAATTGAAAGAAAGGTGTCTATAGTGGAAGAAGAAAGAGATAAGAAGATATTGTTGGGATTTAAAACAAAAATAAGAGAGATGAGAATGAGAGTATCACAACTCAACCTTTAGAGAGAGAGGATAACAAGGGCCAAGCCCACAATACAAAAGTGTTGACATTAAATTAATCAACTCTCCCAAAACCTTAAGGTGTTAGGAGATACACAAATTAATATATATCAACACCCCCCCTCCGGAGGAACACTGTTCTCTCCTAGGAATACACTTGGGCAGCTAGGCACAGGTCCACACAACGCAAACAACACTACATCTGGGAAAATACTTTCACCGGGATTCGAACTCATGACAAAACCTACTTTGATACCATGTTGATAGTAAATTAACCAACTCTCCCAAAACCTAAAGGTATTAGGAGATACACAAATTAATATACTTTAACAAAAAATGTCAAAATTCAATTCATTATTTACTGATTTAATTCATGTCTAGTGGTGCCTTTAAATAGTCTTACAATGCAAATAAAATAGATACTTCCCTAATTTAGTAACTTCTAAATTCCTAAACTTAGGACTCAAGTATTTCCTAAAACTAAACTAATAAAACTTGACTTTCTAAAAACAATTAAAAAACTTCTAATAAGGACTTTTTAATTTCAAAAAGACTTTTAAATAACATACATTCCTAAACTTTAGACTACTACAACTTAAGACTTTGTAAAACACTATTCCCGTCACTCATTGATATCCCTTTTAGTAATTTAGTCATAATTTTCCCAAATCACCTCGGATTTATGCAATATTGGTCTTGTTAAAAAAGTAATTGAATAACCTCTAATGACACCAAAATCAAGCCAAAAAGGCAAGTTTGGACCTTAGAAAACTTGGGCTAAAAATCAGTTTCGTGATTAGCCTAAAATCCTAAAGTAACATTGGCTTTCAAGCCTTATTACAAAAACAACCCAATAACTAAAAACTAAATTAACCCATGGCACTATTGGCCTTATTGCATTTGAATCCCTAAGGCTAAAATAATTATAAAAAAAAAAAAAATGCCCATTAAAAGGCCTTATTACATAAAATACCCATCCTAAAATACTCTTAACTACTAGGGCAATTCGTGGAGCCTATCGATGGTCATCAAGCTTCTTGGTCTTCACATGATATGCTCCCACATCACCTCAATAATGATTTCGGATAGCCTCCAAGGTCAACCCACCACGAAAATGGAATCACCTTGCCACCACCAAGATCTCAATTCCCAAAGAATGAGTGAGAATGAGCCTTGAGGCCAAAACGAAGTGATTCAATCTCAGCTCTGACAAAATCCCTAATACCTGCTCTCCCCTAAGGCTCCTCCAATACCAGATGGACCTGGATTTCGTAAAGAAAATCCATCAATGATGAGTCTGATTGCAAGCCTTAAGGGGTCAAGATTCAATGAGCTTGATGTAAGCCAACTGAAACTACTTGACCCATTCAGAAGCCTAAGAAAAATTATGTATCTATGTAGCCAAAGAGAGGAAAACAGCATCCTGATTCATGTCATCCAGCCCCAATAAGGTCAAATTTAACCCTAATCCCTCCAACATGCCTGACTTAGGTTCCTTTCCCCCTCCATAGTGAAGCTTGCTGAAAGGTTGATGCCACACACAAGACTAATCTGACCTAGAAAAGAGCTCCTATTTACAAACTCAACTCCTTTGATGCTGGCTTTTCTCTTCTGAAAACAACTTACTTAAAATAATAAAATAACACAAGCAACACGACAACTAAGCTCTGATGAGAATTCTCCCATTCCTATCTATATTCTGTAGTCTATCCACATAGAATAACCTCTTTGAACAGAAATTAAGAACTTGGTTGGCTGTCACGTTTTGATAAACATACACCTAGGTTGAACTAAAAAACCTATTTACCAGTAATAATTTCAAAAGAAGGTAAAGTAAACTTAAGAGTGGATGACTACAAACAAATCAAATCACACTTATAAAAAATGGATATCTCACAGAAAATTTGCTAGATTGAGAAATACTGAGAATAAATTAGCAGACTAACCTTCAATGCCTTATCTTTGAGAATAGGAAACATATCTCTCGATGCTTCCTCAAGTGCAACAATAAAGCGTTCATACCTGCAGAAGTTAAATGTATTAAGGATGGAATAAAGCACATCCACTGAATGGTAATCAGTCAGTTCAATTAGAGAATGGAAAGTTATAATCAGTTCAGAATAGCATGATCCAGAGTCTGATTAAACACATATTGGGCTAGAACATCCAATGCACATGAGAAACATACAATGACACAAAGTTAACAACCAAACAAAATAGGAGGCAGTTCAACCTTTAGATCAGCAATTCTTCATGCATGGAATGATTGCAGGCTATTTGAATTTTACAATTCAAAATGCAATCTGTCCCTTTAAGCTCTTCGTCCATGACAACATTATGTAACTTATGTATGAGCCCCCACATAAAAGGACCAGATTTAAATTTACATGTTATGTGGGGTTATTTCAAATTTTGTAACAGATGGTTACTTTTGTAATAAGGCCAATAGTGCTATGGGTGGTTTAGATTTTTGGGTTGTTAGTTGTAATTCCATTTTTCAACTCCGCCAATGTTTGTATCTTCAGACATTGCCAATCCCAAGCCCGGATAAAGGAGGAGGGTGGTGTCAGGTTAAGAGCCGGCCTTAATAAACTACTCAAACCATTAAACACGAATCCTGAAAATACGTTATATCGATCTAATACTAGGGCGTACCCTTTAAGCAACGCACCTCATTCCCTGGATGTGGCGAAAAATTGGCGAGGGGCACCTCATCCCCCGAATGTGGTGAAAAATTGGCAA
>JAOXJP010185728.1:0-12367 GCA_025762735.1 Platanus orientalis
TGATTACATTGACTGAAAACTGCCAACAACATGTGTCTTAGAGTGGACCCACTTTTATGTTTACAACAGGACTGTGTAACACAAAATTTCAATTTCAATTTCAATTTTTTTTATACATGTCAAGTTTTGAAGGCAGTTTCTAGTTACTGTAATTTAAGCTTGTTGCACACGGGAAAATCAAACCGTGTGATAAAAAATGGGAGCTGCTATTTACACCACAAAAATTTCTAAGTATACTTCACTTAAATTCAATTTTTTTCCCAAAATACCCCAATATGAATAGACTTTTATACCCATTTCCAACATTAAAAAAAAAATCTAAATTTCTAAGCACACCTAATTCTCTCATTCTAATTTTTTTTTTTTTACGTTTTCCATTCTTTTCAACACTTCTCCTCTTCTTCCCAACCCTCCTCATTTGGAAACTATTACCGTTACAAGCAATGGAGTACCATAGAAGTGATTTGGAGCGAGAAGGAAGCCCCAAGTAAGTATTTTTGTCGTTTTTTTTTTTTTTTAATTTCACGCCACGTTCGGATACACTAGTGTGAGTAGGACAAGGGGTATTCGGATGGACTTTCCAAGCACGATAAGGCCCATTCGGAAAGACCATCCGAACATGTTCGGATGGACTTTCCGAACAGGTTGCAGAGGAAATGTGAGGGAGAGAGAGAGTGTTTGGGGATGTAGCAGCTGAGAGAGGAGGAGAGGAAAGGTGAGGGAGAGGAAGAGGGGGAGCATTCGGCGAGAGAGGGAGAGGGAGACTTGTTCATGAGAGAGAGGAGGTGTGGGAGGTATTGGAGATGAGGGGAGGTTAAAAAAATGGAGGTGTGAGAGTTTTGATTGAGTTTTAATAGAGGTGTTGGATAGGTTTAGATAAAGGGTATAATGAGTAGTATTTGAGGTAAGCTTAAAAATAATTGAGGTGAAGTTAGAAATGAGGAAACGTGAGGGGAGGTTAGAAAATTTTGAGGTGCAAGTAGCAACTCCCTAAAAAATATTAAAGCCTGTGCACACGAGAAAACCAAACCAACCGTGTCCTTTTTCATAATCATATTCCAATAAGGTTTTGCACTGAAATGCCTATATATTAATAATCATATTCTAGAAAGGAAATATATAAATATGAATGAAGGACCTAGTTAGGGAGGTAAGCATTCTTCTTTGGATATTCTTCAATTCATCTTTATTCTTTGGTATTCTAAGAGATACAGGGTTCAACCTTGTATACATTGTCGCAGTCGCTACAATTACTTGAGAAAGAAGGACATTGTTGAGTGCGACAATGTCTACAATGTTGAACTCATGTATCTTCCTGGAGCTTTAGCCATTTCTAAGAAAGATGGTCGTCCATCGATGAAACAAGTAGCATAAGCGCTCTACTTTTTTTGTTCCCATGATAAGGAGAAGCAAGAATGAGTTAACACCTGATCTGTAAGCTGGAAACGACTTCTGGGAAGGCTTTGGAACCAAGAATATCCACTTTTCGATATTGATGCACCAAACAAGGTTTTCTCATTATTTTGGATTCTTTGTGTGTATGATGTTTGTTTACCTTTTGAACCTTTTATAGATCTAAGCAGAGTTGCAGAATCTCTCTTCTTGTTCATCTCTTACATCTAGTAATTATGCACCAAACGGCTTCAGCTTGCAAGTGTATCTTCAACCACGGTGCGGCAACTACGAGGGATCCAGAGTTTATCCAACATTAACATTATCAATTTTTGTATTTATTTGTTAATTTTTTATGTCTATGTTGAGCTACTCATTTAGTTGCATGCTTATTTTATGATAATTTATATAAATTGATGAGATCTGATTTTAGATTTTTGGAATAATTTGGTCGTGTCCATGAAAAGATCTGGCAGAGCTAATGTTATCGACATGCAACTAGGTTGTCATTTTCCTTTAATCTGTCAACAAAAAATAGTAGTTTTTATACTTTTGTAGTTCTTTGCTACACAAACGTTTTCAAAATAATCTGAAAAATAAAATGCACTATTGTATTTCTTGCATTTCTTTATCTAATCTTTTGATCCTTAATTCTAATTATAAGTTGTACACATCTATATTTAAATTGGTTTTGTGCTACTACCGAGTTAGATGTTTGATGATTGAGATGAGATGTGTTCTCTTTCTACTTCGAAACCATTCGTTTAAGCCGTAGCTTCTATGTATCCAAAGTTCCAAACCATCTGTTAGATTAAATGTGTTAGGATCGTTTTACCTTCTTTTTTGCAGAAGAAACGAGATGCAATGAAATCAACAAATAAAACGAAATTAGAAAACACGTACAACACAAGATTTACATGGAAAACCCCAATTTTGGGAAAACCCACACCGCAGAGAAAACTTTCAATATGTGAAAACCTTATACTTGGAAGAAGTCTTCAAGGGGCTGAGATTAAAACTAAAATGAAGATTATTGAAGGTGCCACTATTTCCAGCCGATGGGATCCAAGAGATCAAGGTTGGGGGCATATTTGAAGACAAGAAATATCACAAGAAGGTGACAAATTGGAAGAGGACTCTACATGGTTCACAAATCACATATGTAATAACTAGATGGCAAGAAGAACATTAGTATCCAAGTGAAGGATTGTTGGGTGTGGAACCTAATTTAAGCATGTGAAAGATCAAAGAGGAGTTGGAGAGCTCGAGCAAGGCTAAGGAAACCAGTGCTAACAGTTTGGACCAATCCAAACTAGGTTTGTAACGATCCAAAGCATGCTAAACCGATCCAAATTAGACTGATCCAAACATGTTAGATCAGTTCGAAAGAGAAAACTCTGTTTTTGCGAGACGAAAAATATTAGGTGTGTGTTTTGATAGGAGTCTAAGAAAACTCGACTTCTTTAGACTATTTAATGTTCTTATGGTCATCTGGGGTTATAAGAGAGCAATGGAAGTGGTTGTATTTGATATAGAAAATGTTGTATTTGATATAGGATTTTCTCAAGGATTCTTTCATTTAAGAGGGTTCTTCAAGGTGAGAGAGAATAGATAAAAATAGAGAATGAGAGATTTTAGGGATTGAGAAATAATAGGAGATAGACATTTTGGGGTGAGACATTAGAGACAACGGTGAGACATTATAGTTATTTTAGGAGAGAATTTTTATTATGTGAGAGACACAAGAAAAAATAGAAAATAGTCATTAATGAGATTAAAAAAGAAAGACGTCATAGGTGAGAGAAGTTTTGGAAATAGAAAAAAATTATTAGTGAGATTAAATAAGAAAGATATTATAGGAGAGAAAAGTTTTGGAGTGAGAGAATATAGGAGAGAGAAAATTTTGGGGTGACAGATTATAAGAGACAGAGAGAGAAAGAGAGACATATTGGGAGAAAGATTAAAAGCTAGAGAGATTAGATGAGAAAGAGATAAGGGTGTTTTGGGAAAATTTATGAACAAAAAAATTGATAAGAGTATCCATGTGGATGAGAGAGAAAGTGGCATGAGGCTACTGTTTATATATATGACTTAGGCCTTAGGCCCTATGCTGGACTAAGGTCAGCTCGACCATAACGCATGTTTAAACTTGGGCTTAAAATTGGAAATCAGGTCTAATCAGGCCTTGGCTAGGACTAGGTCTTTGCAAGTCAAATCATGAGTTAAGTTGGGTTGGGTTTGGTTGACCTAGCAATTGCATAACAGTTGTACACATGATTAGGCCAACTTAAACCTAGCTTGAGTAGACTCGAAAATTGTTGTGAAAGATCTGGCCTAAGACTAGGCCCGATAAAACCCTAGGTCTGAAATTGAAGTTTGATCTTATGTTTGGGCTATACTTGGGCCTACCTTGGCTTGTCTAAGGTATAAGGATTCGATGTTAAGGTCCTAAGGTCCGAATCCCATTATATAGATATATAAAGTTTTTTATATAATTTTTTTTAGAGAAATAAGTGTTTTTAAATTTTTATATAAATATGAAGTGTTTTTTTTATATATAATTTTGGTTTTACATAATTTATTAAAGTGCCTTGGGCCGGCCCAAACTACGAAGCTGAACTTGTCCCAAGCCTACTAAGGCTCAACCCAGACTACCCATTCACATCCTTAATAGCCTTTTTAAATGTCTCTTCATCCCATAAAATCTCTCCCTCTTCTTAAATAAGACATTTCATCCCTTTAAATCTCTTCTTCTAATCCTCTAAAATATCTTCATCCCAATTTGAACTTACTTCAATCCCCTAAAATCACTCATAACATTTGTAACAATTAAACAAAATTAGCATTTCATGGCTTTAGCATTTATAATGTAATTGAACATAAAAACTATTTTTGTTAATCGTCTTTCCATAATATGTAGAAGGTTTGAACTCACATTTCAATAGATGGTAACTCAAGAGATTACCAAAATCAATAAATTTATAATTAATGCACCCAACTGTCAAATGAAAAAGGTGCAACGTGGGACACCCCTTCTACATTTTTGTTTATTTCTACTTTTTGAAGAAAAAAAACAAATAGTCTCTTTACATAAAATGTTAGAAAATAACAAATTTTTAACTAAAATTTTTATTCCTATATTATATATTGTGGTTTTTTATTTTTAATATAAAAATATTACCTCTAGACACATGCAAATTTACTTTTTTCATATATATTTTTAGTACTATTTTTTAAAATATAATTCTTCTTACACACCGCACTGTAAAGTTAAATATTTCAAAAAAATATAACTCTAACAACATTGTTCGTGCGAATTACACGGGTTCATTGCTAGTTTGACAACTAAAACAACCTATCAAGGGATTGACACGTTTGGAGCCAATGTCCCTATCGTAGACAAATGGTAAGAGTTGAATTTTTCCCGCAGCATTACGTTGTTAAGCAATGTTTGCTGCCTCTCCCACCAATTGTGCAAATCCCATTATATAAAGTGGGCATCTGTAGTCGCAAATGACCATACAAAAGAAAAGACATTAACACATTTGAAAAAGCCATTCTCGTGTAAATAGAATACAAGGGCTTGGATGGAAGAGCCTTTATATATAAAAAAGGAATAAAATTACGAATGACAATATTAGTTATCTAATAGTGATGGAAAGTATCACACGGGCAATGGTTTCTTTTTATAAGCAGACTCCTCCCCTTTGTAATGTATAAATCCTAGTTTTTCTCTAGGATTGGATTTTCTATTCCTATATATTTTGAAAAAGAACCCTATACGAAAATGATGATATATGAACGTCTTTTTAATATGTATATGCGTTAGAGACTTTTCTAACATTTGGGGTTATTTTTCCAAAGGGTTCTTAGGGCTGAGTTGTGAAGAGAGAGTGAAAACACCTTTGTATTTCTCCTTGATTAGTCAAAAAACAGAAAATCCTTTGTTGTTCCGTGAATTTAAACAATCTTGCTTAACCACATAAATCACTGTGTTTATTGTTTGTTGATTATTCATTCTTGTTCTTTCTTTTATTTATTGATCTCGTAGGTGCAATTCTTCCAACAATTGGTATCAGAGCCTCATTGATTTAGAGACATATTTTGCACAAAATTAATATTGGCGTACATGTATGCACATGCTAGAGATGGCAAGTTTGAGTTCTACAAAATTCAAAGTGCCAAAATCAATAGGACAAATTACACATTATGAAAATTAAGATGACTGTGCTTTTAGTGAAAGAAGGTTGTGCAATTGCAATTGAAGGTAAGGAAAATAAGTCTAAAGATATGAGTGATGATTCTTTTAATAAAAATGACCAATTAGCATAGCAGATTTGCTACTTGCATAAATGATTTTGTTTTATTCAACGTGTTCGATCAAATCATGACAAAAGGTTTATGGGACAAATTGCTCTATCTATTTGAAAGAAAATTTATGTCAAATAGATTTTTTTTATATACAGCTTTATAACCTAAGGATGAAGGATGGGTCATCATTGTAAAAACATCTTAATGAATTTAATACTCTTATTAGTAGATTGATGATGAAGAAAAGATCTCTTTATTGTTTTGTTTGATGCCTGATTCATAGGATGGTTTGATTATGAATCTTTAAAACACCAAGAAACTCACAATGGAATTAGTCATTTCTATGTTGCTCTCTGAAGAGTCTCACAGAAAAAACAGGTGTGGGTTCTTTAGCTGATGCAATAATGGTAAGAGGAAGATCTATGGAACGATGTAAAAATTCAAAAATTAATTCAAGATCCAAGTCGAGAGGGCATAATAAGTTGTTGGAATTGTCAAAAGAATGACCATCTACAAAAATATTTTAAGTTCCAAAAAGCAAATAAAAAAAACTCAAATTTAATTTGCATGAACATAAGTCAATTTCAAAGATTTTCTAAGAAATTTTAGCAACGAAAAGTGTTTTATCTAAAGATGGTGAGATGTTGTATGTTCTTTCACGTGAAAATTTATCACTGGGAAAATTTCGATCAAGAAGATTATAAATCTCATGGAGAAAAATGTCGATTAAATATTGTCAAAGGAGTACTCCTTGTAGCAAAAGGAGTACATAAGGAGTACATGACAGTTTGTGCTGCTTGATTGGGGATATTGTGATCTACAATACTATTGTTTATAATGTTGTTACCGAGTCTATCGTGATCTGACATAGTTTAAGCCACATGAGTGAGCGTGGACTGAAGATACTCATTGATTGTTATTTTCTTCCTACTTTAAAATATGTAAGTTGAGAATTTTTTGAATATCGTTTATTGATAAGAAACATAGAAGTAGTTTTCCCTCTTCTACTGCTAAATTTAAGGATGTGTTAGATTTAATACATTCTAATACATGGGAGGCTCAGTTGCA
This sequence comes from Platanus orientalis, assembly GCA_025762735.1. NCBI lineage: Eukaryota > Viridiplantae > Streptophyta > Magnoliopsida > Proteales > Platanaceae > Platanus > Platanus orientalis. The sequence goes on from JAOXJP010185728.1 coordinate 6,772, forward strand.
TCTCTAGGAGGTGCATTATTTTTTTTTCTTTTATTGATGATTTTTTTTTTAAATATGGGTGTATATGCTCAAAAGGAAAAATGATATATTTTTTTGCTTTAAAAATTTTAAGGCTTCGGTTGAAAACCAGAATGAAAAGAAATTTAAGTGTTTGAGAACTGATAATGGAACGAAGTATACTACAATTAAATGAATTCAATGATTTTTGTAAACCATTGTCCTACCACTGCACCTGATTGTAAAATTCCTAAAGAGGTATTGTTTGAAAAACCTATTAACTACTCATTCCTATGTATTTTTGTTTGTGATGCTTATGTATGGATTCCTAAAAAGCAGAGGACTAAGTTGGATACAAGGCCCAAAAAGTGTATTTTTATTGACTATGCAGATAAAACAAATGAGTAGAGATTGTGGGATTTTACCGCTCATAATATTATTAGTAGCCAAAATCTTGTCTTTAATGAAGATTCGTTGTAGAGAAAAAAGTTGCATCCAGACTCAAGTACAACAAAGATGATTGAAATGGAATCTTCAAAAAAGCTCATGAATCAACCAAACATTCCTGAGAATGAGATAGTTGATGTTGAATAAACTATTGATGAAGATTATGATGATGACATGACAAAATTTGAAAGTCAAAGCGGTCAATCCCCACCCACTAGACACTGAAAGGCCCCCTCTTGGCTCAAAGATTGTGTTACAACTTATGCTTACATTTTTTAGGATCGTGAACATACTTCTTATCAAGAAGCATGTGAATCAGAGTATCTACGGAAGAGGATATGGAGGCTCTGTATACAAATTAAGGATTTTCCCCAAATCGGTTCAAAGTTTTGGAAAAATTGCCAAATAATGAGGTAAAAAAAATTATTTGCAAAATCGATTTTTAGTGATGGTTAATTACTTTTTTAACCCTATATTAAGAAACCTAATCCCCTTACATCTCCTGCATTCTCCGTTTCCTCTCTTCTCCCTCCCTTCTGCATTCTTCTACAACGTGGGGTCTATGGAACCACCATTCCATGTCAATGGCTGGAACCTTTACTCAATGTGTGTGTGTGCGTGCATATGTCTGTCTTGTTTTAACGTGCCCTTGCACGTTTTAGCCTCTTCTCCATCTCTGATAGATAAGCATCAACCTCATCTTTCTTGGGTCTTCGAGTTTAATGTTGGGGTGGCTTCCTCAAACATTCAATCTTGGATTTCATTTTCACATGCAACTTATCAACAACTGCAATATAATGGCATTGAAAATCTTAGCAGATCCTTATCTGGAATAAGCTTTACATATGTTATTGTGAAGCCTACCATGAGTGCAAGTCTTATGAGATATCTCATCCCACTTACGCGGATTCTTTCTAGATAGTCAAAAGTGAATCTACGTAACTCATCCAATTTATAGATATTGTGGTTGTGATCAATCTACGTACCTCATCATTCATAAATAAACTCTTCGATTTTAAAGACGTGTCGTTCTTGGGTTGGCTTTTGTACTGAGACTAATTTAAAAATATAACAGACTTAAGACATATTTTTTTACGGATGTCTAACCAGGGGTATAAAAGGAACAAAACAAATTATAAAACTGATAACTATTTTTTATTACAATTTTACCCCTATAAAAACCAATATCGTAAATATTTTTTTTTACCTCATTATTTGACAATTTTGCTAAAACTATGAACCGATTTGAGAAAAATCCCAAAAATAAAACATGAGAGTTAGTTAAATTACTCAAGGGGTGTAAGACTATTGGTTGCAAATGGATATACAAGTTGAAGAAAGATGATAATGAAAACATCGAAAGATATTAAGCCTAATTAGTGGTAAAATGGTATGCTCAAGGTAATTATTGACTTCATTGAAATTTTCTCTCTAGTTATTCGTTTGATCACTTTTCGTGTTGTATTAAATATGATTGTTGTGCTTGATTTAGAACTCAAGCAGTTAGATGTTAAAATAGTCTTTTTGCATGGAAAACTTGATAAAGAGATATATATGACTCAATTTGAAGGCTATGTTGAAGACAATATTTGTAGTTAAATTTTTTAATTATGCCATTCATATCTATAGTTAAATATGTTTTCAAAGTTTGGTATAATCGTAAAATCTATTTCATTGATATTGTGCATTATAGTTAAACGCTTTTAAGAATTGATACGCCTTTTAGAGAAAATGTATTTTGTTTGATCTTAAGGTGTTGTAGGAAAAGACTTCACATCTTGAGGAAGGACCTACCCTTTGTCAAGTCATGCCAAAAAGGTAAAGAGTGAGTAAGTGACAAATGTGGGTGTGCTAATGGTGTTATTGTAGATGCATGCACTTAGGTTTATTTGTAAAGTTTGTAGTTTTTTCATGGACTTGACAAATGAGGAGATTGTTAGGTATTTTGCGTATTGTCAATGTCCATTCCAATACTTGTAAGTACTTGTGTAATCGTCCTTAAATTAGACTTTGTTATGTAATTTGTAATATTATGTAAGTTTAACACAAGTCCGGGAAGTACTTCAAGAAGAACTTACAGACAGAAGACCACCGAGTAATAAAAGCTTATCATATAAAAACTCAAGATCAAGAAAAGAAGAGACTTGAGCATCAAAGTCAAATAAAATAAAGATTTAAAAGGAATAACAAGCTTCAATAACACTATCCTTCAGTGCTTTAAAGGTAAATCAAGGTAAAAATGAAAGTAAATGGTGTGTGTGGGTGTAAGACCAAACCAGAGCCTAGGTTTGTTTAGAAAGACCAACCATGAACCTAGAACTGTAAATTTCACCCAACTTACAATCTAATTGGTCTAAAGTTTGTAAAATATATTAAGGAGATATGGACAACATTAGGACATAAGGTGGATGCCTTGGAATAAATATGCAAAAAAGTAAAAATAACAGAACTTAAAATGACCATAACTTTTGATCCCAATGTCCACTCGGGACATGTAAGTACTCAAAATGATTGGCTTAACAAGTACTATTTAAAAATAAAATCAATGATGAAAATTTTCAGTTAGACATCCGGACCGATCTACAAAAATGTGGACTAGTCCACCCTGAACCAAGCCGCAATTTTGGCAGACTGGTCCAGAACTTACTAGACTGAGCACTATGGGGACCCAAGAGGTCTGGGTCGAGCCTAAAAAATGTGGATCGGTCTAAACTAGACCGAGCCACATTTTTGTTAACCAGTTCAGACTAGACCGAGCCGCATTTTGTGGACCGGTCTGGTACATGAAAATAAAATAAAAATAAAAATTATTATTTTTTAAATGTGTGGCCTAGATCTTTTTTATTTTTGGAATAGGGTTTATGCTCAACCAAACACTTATAAAAAGGTCTTTTGACTCCAAAAAGACCACTGAACAAAAAGAAAAAGAAGCTTGAACCCTAGCCCATGGAAGATAAAAATATATTGCTGAAAGTCTGCTCGTATTGGTAAATCTTTACAAACATTATAGTAAGGGTTTGAGTTTGTCTGACAAAATGGAAGAGATTTCTCTCTTCCATACGATTGGGTGAGTTCATACACGATCCTTGAACGTGATTGGCACATTCATCAAGGAAGGGAATCGTGATTAGGGCTTTGATCCTTTGAAACCACCAAAAGCTCCAAGAGTTAGAGCCGAAAAATGGTAATCCAAAATCTCTAGAGTTATTGTGCTTGATTAACATATTTATCTGATTGAGCAGTTGATTTAATTTGGATTTAATAGTAAAATCATCCTAAATAAACAAACATCTAGCTAAGAATTAATTCCTCATTATTATATTATTTAAGGGAATCATTGATTGAACTATATAGGGAAATCAACCTATTTGAGAGGAATTTTCATTAAAAGTAATATTCCCTTTAGTTTATATTTTGTGGAATATTGGTTGTTGAGTTAATTTTTAAATATGCCTACCAAGAGGCACTAAATGCTTGGAATAACATTCCTACTCATTCATCTATTTGTTTGATTCTTCATCTGAGTTACCGGAGACTAGTGTACCTTTGTTGGAGACACCGGATGTTTGATTGTACTTGTTAGAGACATCAAGTGTGTATCGTTAAGTGATTGGTGTTCACTTGTATTTGAGTTTCTTAATTTTTCTGTAATAGTGTGTGACTATTAATAAAAATTAAGTAAGCTCAATGAAAGCTTTTGGATAGTGGATGTAGGCCCGGAATGTCAAACCACTATAAACTCCTATGTCTTGTGTGGTTGTGTATTTGTGGTTTAATTGAGTTATTTCCATCTTCTATATAATATTGGATGCACACTTGATCACACACCTTGCACTCTAAGTTGGATTTTTTTTTGGAAGTCAACTTAATTCAAAGAAGAACATTATTTAATTAAGTTGAATCTAGTGAAGACTATCAGCCCTGCTCTTGCTTTGCTATAGTTCGCTATAGTATATGATGGAGCCCTGTGGTCTATGATAGCACTTTCACTTAAATGGACTTAGGGTTAATCTCCATTATTGAATTTGCATTAATTTATATTAGTTTGATGTGTTTGTTTGCAAATTGTGTGCAAATAAATTTAAAAGGCATAAGTTAGAATTGGCCTAGAAAGTAGGGAGAACAAAAATTAAATATTATTGAAACATCTATTCACCCCCTTTAGGAATTTTCACTTTGTACTTAGCAAAAAATCTGGTTTACCAAGTTCAAACCAAACACATTGATGTTTAGTATCACTTTATTTGTGACGTTGTGGAAGATAAAAATGTCTCATTGAAGAAGATTCACACCGATGACAATGTAGTTGATATTTTGACAAAGCCTATTGCAAGGAAGAAGTTCATATGGTGTAGGACTTTTCTCAGGTTTGTTGTTACTTGGTGATTGGTGACGTTGGGCAGCTGTGTTTAGGAGCGTTTTTCTCACTGAAGGAGAAACTAGTCTTCAAGTGAAAGAATGTTGGAAAGTGTCATTCGGAGAGGGATTTTTTTTTGAAACCGACTCATCCCCTTCTTAATGTGTGAATCATAATTTCTATAGGATTGAGTTTTCTAACCCTTTTCCTTTTGGAAATGAGCCTTATAAGAAGATGATGATACATAAACAATTGTCTTTTTGATATGTATATGTTTGAAAGACTTTTATGAGCTTTGAGGTTATTTTTCCTGAAGAGTTCTTAAGATTGAGTTGTTATGAGAGAGTAAACACCATTGTATTTTCTTGTATTTCTCTTGATTAGCAGAAAAAAAATCCTCGTTTGTTTCCCCATGGATGTAGGCAATCTTGCCAAACCTACGTAATCAATGTTTTTTGCTTATTCATTCTTTTCTTTTTTTTTCTTTTATTTATTAATCTTGTGGGTACAACACTTCCAACAAATAGCATTCACCAATACATCATTTCGTTACTCTCAATGAAAAGTGCCTTGAGAACAAATAGATTATGAGAGCAAATCCTCTGCAACAAGCTTAAATAGCATTAAATGGAAATTGTCCTCAAAGAACAACATTTATACTAATAAATTAGAATTTTAACATTGGATGGGAGTTTTAATACATGTGTTTCCTTGCAAACTTAAATGTGGTCCCACTTTTAACCAGCTGTCATTTTTTTTGAGACAGTTTATGTTTAATATATATATATATATATA
>JAOXJP010185739.1:0-12366 GCA_025762735.1 Platanus orientalis
GATTTTTAAAGTTCAGATATCGTTCAGAAGATTTCAATGGTTGACATGTGGCAAAAAATAAACAAAACTGAAAATGTCTGTTGTTTTTTTGGATACGTGTTGACCACCAAAATCTTTTGAACGTTAAAATGAACCAGGTTTGATATGAATCAGCACTAATTCGTTCCATTTTAAAGCTCCTTAATGCAGTTTGGTCAGTAAATTCTTGTGAAAGTGACTGTTTCATCTGATCATGGATAAATCATAAAAATCATAGTAGTTATTACTAAAAGAATCATATTAGTGTTATTGCATGTGGCAATCATCCTCCAAAACAAATCCATTTATGAACTTGGATGGTGTGGAAGCTGAAACATGTATGTTTGGTGCCCACTCCATACCTCGACTATGACTTAAATACATACAGGTGCTACCTTTCTGCACTTTTGTTGCTTATATATTTCCTTTTTACCTTATTGATTTTCATAAAGCATCAAGAGAACTTTTCCAACAACAATCCTAACCTTGTCTCAGTATTTTAAATGGTTGATTTTTGTAACATTTTAAGTTACAAGTGAGCAATCATACCACTTTCAACATTTCATAAAATTTCATTTAAAATTTTCAAATTTGACTTGATCTTTCCACAAACTGTGGTACTTAGGTTCTTAGGTCATTCTGATAGTGTGTGTGTGTATATATATATATATATCTAGAGAGAGGGAGAGAGAGAGAGAGAGAGAGAGAGAGTTATTTTAGAAAAGTAAATGTAAACACCAAGGGTGTGTTTGGATTTAGGGAATTGAAAATGTGGAAATGGAATTGAGGTACTCAAATCCATTTCCGTCGTTTGGGATCAATTTTAAATAACAGAAATGGATTTAGGTCAAATCCCCAAAGAATTAGAATGAAGAATTGAAGCCCCAAATCAGTGGAATTGAAATAACTACCCAGAGGCTATTGTTTCCAATTCCTTCTTATAAAATAGCATGTGACCAAAATACCTTAACCGATGCTTTAAATCTATTCAAATGACTAAAATGCCCTCCACCCTCAAGCGACTGTGAGGAGTTTTATAAGACACAAAATACCTAAAATGCCCTATGTTATTTTATTAATTGACCAAAATACCCCCTGAACAGAAAATCTAGCTCATGTTAGCTATGTTTTAGGTCTATTCAATGATTAAAATGCCCTCCTCCCTAAAGCATCTGTGATGAGTTTTTTTAATACACAAAATATCTAAAATGCCCTATATTATTTGATTTACTGACCAAAATACCCCTAAATGAAAAATCTAGTTCATGTTAGCAATGCTTTAGGTTTATTCAAATGACTAAAATGCCCTCCTCCCTCATGCAATTATGAGGATTTGTTTAGGTCTATTCAATGATTAAAATGCCCTACTCCCTCAAGCATCTGTGATGAGTATTTTTTTAATACACAAAATATCCAAAATGCCCTCTATTATTTTATTAACCGATCAAAATACCCCTAAATGGAAAATCTAGCTCATGTTAGCTATGCTTTAGGTTTATTCGAATGACTAAAATGTCCTCCTCCCTCATGTAACTATGAGGATTTGTTTAGCACACAAAATATCCAAAATGCCCTTTGTTACCTTATTAATTAAACAAAATACCTTTGAATAGAAAATCTTGCTCATGGTATGTTTCAAGTTTGTTCAAATGACCTAAATGTCCTCCTCCCTCAAACAATTACAAGGAGTTTTCTTTAATACAAAGTACCCAAAATGCCCTTTGTTATTATAATAATTAACCAAAATGCCCCTAAAAATCTAGCTCATTTAAGCCATGCTTTTAAGTTTATTCAAATTATTAAAATGCCCACCTCCCTCAAACAATTGTGAGGAGTTTTTTAAACACAAAAGTACCCAAAATGCTCCTAAGTAGAAAATCTAGCTCATGTACTTATGGAAAGAGTTAAAAAATATAACTAGTTTCTCTCCCTAAGTGATTTTTATAACTATATTAAAATCGTGAGTTCACATAACATCTTTGTAGTGATTATCGAAGAACTGAAGGCCATATAAAAGCCCAAGCATGGTGAATGCGGTGCCTAACTCATAAGACTTAGGAGTTCTTGGTGATGGGCCATATTGCTATAGAATCTCAATGACAACTACTAGGCAGAAAGCGAACAAAATGGATCTAATTTATGATTTTTGAATATTTGTGTATCCAAATACTGGAAATGAGATTTTTGAATTCCAATTCCATTCATACATTTATGCATCAAAATGGTAGAATTCTAAATCTGCGAAATTTAATTCTACGGATTTCAATTCTATAGAATTGGAATTCCAAGGCCAATTTCAATTCTGTGAATCGAAAAGCACCCCAAATGACATTTTTCTTCAGAAAATAAGTACTTAGTAACAAATACTTATTATTACGCGCTTATTTTTAAAACAATTAACATTGCCAAACATAGCCTAAGTTCAATTACCCATTTCATTCAAATATAAACACACAAACCTTCACGCATCTTAACCCAATTAGAAAATAGGTTGGATCTTGGATTCTCATAAACGCTTCTCAATAGCTAAAACCAAGTCATAGAAGTACATTTTCTACCCAGCCCCAACCCGCATCAAAGTTACATTTCATTTATTTCATGCTGTTCCATTACTCAAAAGTGATGGAATTTGCCTAATCCCCCAGCAAGACCCATTGAACACAACTAATTCAAACTCTACAAAAGTAGAGTTCACAGCAAAGCAAAATTCGGGGTTAAAAAAAAAAAAAAAAACCCCAAATTTAAGACACAATTAGTGAGACAATCACCGAATTGTTTATGGTCTATACACACGCACTCATGGAAACAAATATTTCAATCAACCGTCTGCAGACCAAGATCCATAGCTGAAACAACCAGTTGCACACAACTCCAGTAAGGATTAAGCATTCAGTTATCATCATGTAGCTATGTTTCGAGTTGTTTGACTGTGGTCACTGCCAGGATTTAGCAAAATCATACAATGCACATACCCAACAATGAATAACAAAATAACTTCCAAGGAAATTTTCAAGATATCTTTGACTGAAAATGAAGACTAGGAACAAAAATCTGAATTCTAGATATTCTCCAAGGCCAGAAATCACAAATCAGATGTCTCTTACACATGTTGGTAATAGAGAATGTTATGGAAACACACAACACGCTTGTCCCATCCTTTTCCTTGGGGATTTGGCCATTTTCATGTCTATTATCCAATATGATGGATATCAAAAGCACTTGAGCGAGTCCCCCACAGACCACCTATAAGCATAAGGATGTCCCAAGTATACTAAAGTGCTAAAACTATATGAAGATTGCTAATAGCTACAACAGAGGAACTCAAAGAAACTCCTTTGCTCTTCCTCGTTGTCGAGTTTTAATCTATAATTATCCTGGTTTTATCCTGAGCTCTTCGGTTGGAGGTGCTTGGCTTGACTCCACCATCTACTCCCATCCTTTCAGGATGCTCTGTTGAAGGAAGAGCCCAGCCCCCCGTTGTTGCCCAGCCATTCTGTCCAGTGCTAGCCTCTGTCATTGTTTCACATGCAAAAAGAACAAGAAACCAGTGAGTACCCAATCGTTCATGAACAATGAACCCCCAGTGTCATGCAAAGACAACATGTTTACACAACCATCCACCTCTCATAAACTGCAGCACATGCATAGGAAACAAGTGGAAACCCTGTTCCAAGACTAGTCAGTTTTTTTGTCAGCCTTAGGAAAATTATTCAAGGTGATCTATTGCTATTGTGTTGTCAATTATCAACTGGAAACATATAACACCATCCCCCATGCTGAATTGGCATGATTCCCTATGATTCCGATCCAATAGTTGACAGCTCACTACCCGTGTGTGCTGAAAATCTATGTTAGTTTCTTGTTAGTCAGTTTGAGGGTTTTTACTTACTTCCAAGTAGAATAAGTTCATTTATTTTTTAAAAGCGAATGTTCTATTTCCATCACTTTTCTTTAGGCCTTTTTTGGTTGGTTGGAACCAATTGGCGTGATTTTGGTTTGTCATTTGAAAGGTTACTCCCAAGATCTTGCAAATCAAATGTGATTTGGAGAAGTTATAGCCCAAATACTGGCAAGGAATCATTTTATGATGGGAATTAACCATTTTAGAGTTTTAATTTTTTAGGAAGTTTGGATAGATGGGATTCAGAACTCTGGATTGTGAAAGCTACAGATAAACATTTAACTCAGAATATTATGATTGATCAAGGAATGAAAATTCCAAGGACTATTGCTGTCCTCTGGTCCTCTGGTGTGATTCCAAAATTTGACAGTGTAATAATGCTTTCAACCCTAGGTATGACTCCTAGGTTAAACTAGCTTAACTCTAGTTAATTATCTTCTTCTTTCTCTATTCTTCGTTGTTTTCTGTTATTTTTACAACAAAACCCTTTCTATACATAACCTACAATCAACCCTAATCTCTTTCAAACCTCTCAACCCTAGCCCCAATCTCGTAAGCTAACCTACAATCAACCCTAATCTCTTTCAAACCTCTCAACCCTAGTCCCAATCTCGTAAGCCTTTGTTCTTAATTCTTATAAACTCTAAATTCTCTCAATCCTAGCCCTAATCTTGTAAACCTTTGTTCTTAATTCTTTTAAACTCTAAATTCTCTCAATCCTAGCCCTAATCTCGTAAACCTTTGTTCTTAACTTCTTTTTTTTTTTTTTGATGAATAACCTTGTTCTTAATTCTTATAAACTCTCAATCATTTATTTAATCTCTAAACCCTATCAATCAACCCACCTTAGTCCTAGATTCCTTAAGTCCCTAGACTATTCTACATCAATTTGGTATCAGAGCCTAGGTCCTACATCTATATTTGGTATCAAAGCACTTGATCATTCACTTTGAATCTTGCACTAATTCCGCACTAGAGCCTAGCTCTTAGATGGCAACAAAAAGTAGCAGGACGTCTAAAGGGGAATTAATTGATCGAGAGTGAGATGAATGCCTATTCATGATTTGGAAAGATGAAACATTGGAGACCAAATTTCAAGAGACACCAGAACAGTAAAAGTATGATTGGTAATAGCAATGAATCTCAAGAAGAGTGGTGATTTGTGTAAAATCTGATGCGGGTAATTAATAGGAGCACAAGCTTAACAGTTACATTATTATCAACCATAGTGAGGTGCACTATTGTTGCACCTAAGCCAAAAAGAAAAAAAAGAAAGATTAAAGGCGTAATAATATTTCCCAAACCTTGGTTCAATGTGGAGATCAAGTGAAGAAGCTTATTATTGATGGATGCAGCTTCATGATTATGGTTTCTAAATCTACTGTTGAATGATTTATGTTGCTTATGAAACCACATCCCCATCCTTACAGTGTCATGGATACATAATAATTTCACATCTGTAAATAGGTGATGGCGTGATGTTTCATTTCTATTTCAATTGGTTTTTATTTTGATTCTATATGATGGGACGTAATTCTTATGAACGTGATGAGAGGTGTGTATGGGCCAGGTCTGGACCAGTCCTTGGTAGGCCCAAGGTAGGACCCATGGTTGCATAGTATGGCCTAGGCCAGAGCCTGGGAAAAACTCAAGTTATAAGGCCCAAGCATAGCCCAACTTAAATCTATGGGTCTCGGGCCGACTCAAGGACCATTATATCCTGATAAAAAACTAAAAATATAATAACAATAATAATAATAATAATAATAATAATAATAAATGAAACTTATATATCTAATTCTAGAAGGCCTTAGGCCTAGCCATGATCAGCCCGAGCACAGTCTAAGCTTAAACCCCGGCCTTAATCTCGGACCCAAGCTTGAACCAGGTCTTTTGAGCCAAATTTCGGGCTGGGTTAGTCCCTTGTGCAGCCTCAAACGCAAGGCACATATTACTGGATCTCCCAATGCTCTATAACTGAGATGTGTCTCATTCTGGGAAATTCTATACCTATACATTTACTTTTAATGATCAAAAAATTGCCTTGAAGCCTATAGCTTCAAAGCAGATCAAATATTAAAGTCAAAATAGGCCTAAGGTGGAGATTGAATCAAAGAAGGCAGACACTAAACTAGCCAAGATTAATCCAAAACTGATAGAATAAAAAACTACTGTCAAACGTTTAAAAATAAAATATCCAAAATACCCCTGTATATCCATCCTGCATCATTGTGTCAGTCAATAAGAAAATCATGTCCAACTGCATCCCAGCTCCCCACAACCCCCCTCCCCCTTCCTTTAGGGTGTAGTTGATTTAGTTCAATGCAATAGTATGTATAATAACAACTACTACCAGCAACACCAGCACTAAAAAACCTATTAATGTTACTTAAAGAATAAAATGACAATATTTCCCTTAATCATTACCTCACAAAAGTACAACATTCTGGTCATGCAGTCTTACAACAGATGGTTTCACATATCAAGGGTAAAGATCCAAAGAATCTAATTAACACATGCAGATAAATACAAATACAAAGAGGGGGGGGGGATAAATACAACTATGCCAAATATAGGGGCACCGATGCAAAAAAAAAAAAAAAGTATACTAAGTGGTAAATGTACATACAATAGCATCATATTGCAGAGATTCTCTTCTGATTCTAATCCCCATGCCCACAGTACCATAGAAAAAATTTAAAAACCCATCAAGTCCCTTTTCCCTTAGTTATTATAAATGGAGAATACAACTCATCCATATACAGATTATTCATAACAAGTCCACAACTGATTTGGTCATGGTGCAATGTTAGTACAAAATACAAGACCTGAGGTTATGAAATTCTGGACAAAACCTTGATTACGAAAGAGACCCAGCAAACTACCTCAAGTGACCCCAAATATTCCACCAAATTATACACAGTTAGACATTGGGTCCACTACCTGCTCTCACCCTAAAATTATGCTCATTCTGAAGTGCTGACATGGAAAGAACCAGGTGGGTACAGAAGCGTGAGAGAACTAAATTCATAAATACCCCAAGGCCCAGAGCACTCTCTGAAGCATGTCTTGTGCAAGTGTATCCACATGTGTAAATGTGGGCGCATGACAAGATCCTCAATGGGATATTACATTATAATAAAAGATAATGGTGATTCCAATAAAAGATAGTGGATTTCTGATGCAGGATATTCCTAATAACCTCAAGTAATTGCCCAAAATTAAAGTGCGGAAGCAAAATAGCTCAAGAATGAATGTAGAACACCCAAGTAGCCACAAAATTAAGGAAACGGGGAATAAAATGAAGAAAGAATATCAAAAGAATTTAGAACAAGAAAAGAGGAGAAAATAGGAAGAAAGAACCCAAAAAGGCATTCTGTAATTCTGGACAGAATATCCAAAATTACTAAAATGCCACTTTGATGTGTCAGAATTTTATGAAACTTTTCAGATCAAAAGAACGTCATTCAATGGGTTTATAGTTAAAATTTCATGACATTTAGATATGTCTTGATTTGTCAAATCATGAAATTTTAGAAAAATCAAACTCTTTATTGGAAGTTGCATAAGAACAGCAGAGAATCTTTTGTAATTAAGATTGAGAGAAGAGGGGAATCAAAGGGAAAGTGAGGACTTTGGTAGAGGATCACATAAGGATTAAAACCCACAAAGAAAGATGAGTAGAAAGGGGGATTAGGAATGTGCAATTTTACAAGTATGTAACCCTAGAAAATTTCAGCAATACATACCATGTTAATGGAATCCAACACTTTAATCCTTTAATGTTGATGAATTTTCAGCAAGTATGAGAAGAGCATTAGAAAAAATTGTATGTAGAAACAAAAGGGAGAAAAAGAAGAAGAGAAGTAAAGAAATTGGGAGGGTGAGGAAGCCGCACGATTGCACCTAGGAGTGCTACAACCCACAAGTGAGAGAGAGGGGAGCCTAATGGAGTCACCCTAGGGAAGAAGAGAAGGCCCATGGCCACCTTGGAAGACCACCCAAATTCAAACACTCTTTGTTCAATAATCTTCACTGAATTTTATTTAGGGGGAGGATGCCTTTAAATAGACTTACAATCTTAAACAATTAAAAAGTTTCTAGTTTTAGAAATTTCTAAAAATCCTATACTTGCTAACTAAGTTTTCTAAAATCTAGGACGTACTAAAAAATGACACTTTCCTATATTTGAAAGCTACTAAAAGCTCCCCCATAGAGAGGCTGTCAACCAGCTCTCTAAAGGGCCCCACTTTGACTTATTGACCCACCTAACTTTTAAAAACACTATTCCCGTCATTCACGGATACCCCTTTAATAATTTGGTTATAACTTTCTCAAATCACCTCAAATTTGCATAATCTTGGTCTCGTTAGAAGGTAACCGAATAACCTCTCTAATGACACCAAAATCAAGCCAAAACAACAAGTTTTGACTATAGAAAACCTGAGCTAAAAGTAAGCAACATGATTGCTCTCTAAAAAAAACCAACAAAACATTGGCACTAGTGGCCTTGTTACATACACACATAAAATGTTGTACCCTCCTTACAAGATCCTAAATAACTCCACATAACATATACATTTAAATCTAGCCCTCTTATGTGATAGTACATACATAAGCCTATTAATATTGTCCGCATCATTTTCCCAGGGTAGGGAAAAATTTGTCCTTGAATTTGATGGCTGCAACTCTCCATTACAGCATCCAATGGAATGATCTGAGCTCTTCAAAATTGGAGATCAATGTGGTAGAGATCCAAGGATCGAAGACTCGCATGTAATTTATGGGTTTGATAGCTTCTTAGGCCTTGATCTTGATCTGGTTTGCTTCCAAGCTTTTGCTCGAGTTGTAATCTTCTTGGGCTTTGATTCAGTCTAGCCTTTTATAATGATCTATAACATGGTAAGAGAAGGAGGTCCAAATATGGATTCTTTGCAAGAACCCATTTGTCTTGATCTCTTTCTTTTCTTGGCCCTTGACTTCTTTTAGACTTTCGTCTTGTGCTCAGATTCAGGCTCTTGATCAGGAACTTTCTCTTGGACACCATCTATAAGTATCTCTAGTTAAGGTGCCATAAACTTTCTCTAATTGGATTGCATAGCAACAAATTTGGCTTCTAGGTTGGCTTTAAGTCTATACATCCTAGCATTCAATTCCACCATTGTAGCCTTAAGATTTTGACCAAAACTTTTAAATTCTTGATACACGTCATCCTCACTCTCCCATGATTACTACTAGATAGACCTAGTTGTACTCTAGCTGAAATTATATCCCTATAATAATGACCCGTAGGAACCCAACTAGATAAGAATTAGTTGGAACTTGGTTTTTATACCAAAATTGATGTAAGATGTAAGCTCTAATACCAAAATTGATACAAGATATTCCCAAGAATCTCAAGTAATTGCCTAAAATTAAAGTGAGGAAGCAAAATAGCTCAAGAATGAGTGTTAAACACACAAGTAAGCACAAAATTAACAAAAATAGGGAATAAAATGATAGCAAGAATATTAGAAGAATTTAGAAAGAGAAAAAGAGGAGAAAATAGGAAGAAATAACCCAAAAAGGTATTTCTATAATTTTGAACAGGCAATCCAAAATTACCTAAAAAACCCTTTGATACGTCAAAATTCTATGAAACTTTCCAGATCAATAGTGTGTCATTCAAAGGGTCTATAGTTAAAATTTCATGACGTTTGGACATGTTTTGATTTGTCAAATCATGAAATTTCAAAAGATTCAAACTCTTTATGGAGATTGCATAACAGGAGGGAATCTTTTGTAATTAAGATAGAGAGAAGAGGGGAATCAACGGGGAAAATGAGGGCTTTGGTAGGGAATTACATGTATGGTATCAAATATCTCGAAATATCTTAAATATCTTCCGACATATGTCTATGTCTATCAAGACCGATACGACATATTTTATACCAACACGAAACATTAAGTACATTATAAAAATTCATTTTTTGGTCAACATGATATACGATGTCGATGTGTTTGAGCGAATATTCCCCTTTCCCAGTATATTATTGCCTAATATCAATACTGTATTGTTATGCTAAAAAATTATATGAAAAACTAAAAATTTCAAAAAAAAGTAAAAAGAGGGAGAGAAAGAAATTGAAAATAAAAAAGAAGAAAAGGAAGAGAATCTACTTGTTCCCATATGCTTATACGGTTAGATTATAATATTTTGTCAACCATTATATATGCATGTGTATTTTTAAATAATATTAAAATACAAGTGTACTAAAATAAGCTATCATTCCTAATGAATCTATTTGTTTCTTTGTGCATATATAGTTAGATTAGAATATGTTTCTTAAGTTCCACGATTTTTACAATATTTCCTTTTAATATTTCCGACATTTCTGATATATGTCTTATTTTGGCGTAACCGATATTTCCACCAACACCGACACCGACATTTTAAACCTTGATTACATGAGGATCCAAACCTATAAAGAAAGATGAGAAAAAATGAGGAATATGGATGTGCAATTTTAAGAGTATGTAAACCTAAAAAATTTCAACAACACATTCCTTGTTAATGGAGTCTAACACTTTGATCTTTTAATGTTGATGAATTTCCAGCAAGTATAAGAGGAGCACTAGAAGAAGTTGTATGTAGAAACAAAGGGAAGAAGAAGAAGAGGAGGAGAAGTTGAGAGGGTGAGGAAGCCCCATGATTGCACCTAGGGGTGCTACAACCCACAAATGAGAGGAGCACTAAAAGAAGTTGTGTGGAAACAAAGGGGAGAAGACGAAGAAGTAGAGAAATTGAGAGGATGAGGGAGCCCCACGATTGCACCTAGGGGTGCTACAACCCACGAGAGAGAGAGCAAGAGGGGGGGAGCCTAGTGGCTTCACCCTAGGGAATAAGATAAGGCCCACGGCCACTTTGGGAACCACCCAAATTCAAACACTATTTATTTAATAATCTTCACTGAATTTTATTAAGGGGGAGGGTGCCTTTAAATAGGTTTACAACCTTAAACAATTAGAAAGCTTCTAAAATTAGAAACTTCTAAAAATCATAAACTAGCTAGCCAAGTTTTATAAAATCTAAAGACTCACTAAAACTCACATGTACATTTAAATCTATCACTCTTATGCGAAAATATATACATGAGCCTACTTGTTAGGTTTTTGTATTGTCAATGTCCATACACAAAACAATGTGTGTACATGTAGTTGTCAGGTTATACAGGACTTTATGATATAAATTAAATACTCATGTAAGTCCAAGAAGAAAGTCCGGAAAACCATCAAGAAAATGGACTCGAAGCCGAAATGACCAAACCAAAGAGACTCGAGCATTGTTGAAAAATCTCAAGTCTCAAGTGCAAGTCACCTCAAGAAAACCAACTGTTAGAATTTAAGGGTAAAATCGTAAAATGTTGGTTAGTGGTAATGGGGTGTTTGGGTATGGGCCTAACCTTAGGTAGACTTAAAATGGCTTAAAAATGGATCACCCAAACCTAGGAAAGGTTCCATAAATATTGGACCAATGATGAACCAAAAATTAGCAAAAAAGTAAAATGTGTTAAAAAGGAAATATGGCCTAACTTAAAATAGTCATATCTTTTGATCCAGATGTCTGTTTGTGAGCCATAAGTACTCAAATTGAACGGCTCGATGAGCTCCTTTTGACAATGGAAAAATAATATACTCGAGGTTCTCAAACGACTATATTTTTTACTGTTTGAAAATAGACGTTGGAGATGTTTAAATGGGTTTCTCCACTATAAATAGGAGCACTAACTCCAATGAATATACAACTTGAATACATGATTATATAGTTAAATTAATGTGAAAAAGAATATTGTGAACATAATAGTCATATCAAGCCTATCCTAGAGGCAACTTAAAGGAGTTCTCACACTCATCCAACAAGAAGTTTTTGCCGAAGTCACCAAAGGCGTATTCTTGAAGCACTTGCCGGAATCACCAAGAGGGAGATTAGTCCATCGGAGTCACTGGATGGAACATGCCCACCGGACACTGGGAGCGCACTTAAAGGGAGTGAATTCTCTATGACTTCTAATAAATTCCAAGTTTATTAATTTGTCCTATAATAGTTAATGAACTATTAATAAAAATTGGCTAGGCTCTGAGGAATTGGTTGGAAAGTGGACGT
Source organism: Platanus orientalis (assembly GCA_025762735.1). NCBI lineage: Eukaryota > Viridiplantae > Streptophyta > Magnoliopsida > Proteales > Platanaceae > Platanus > Platanus orientalis. The sequence continues at coordinate 12,063 of JAOXJP010185739.1, forward strand.
AGGCCGAAGGGCCAAACCTAGGTGTGAGCATGGGCCTGGGCCAACCCAAACCTGGGCCTGGCCCGACATTTGGCCTAAAAAAAGCCCGCCCCAAGCTAAGCCCAAACTTTTTTAAAGGACCGGGTTTGGGCTTACCTTAGCTCAGCCCGAATTTGTCTATATATAATATATATTTGTATGTATTATATACAACTTATTAAGGGACTGTTTAGCAGCCACCTGTAATATAATCATTTTATTTCAAATTTCTAAGGCATTTATAGCCATAAAGTAATGGTTCAAAATGAACTCATTCAAATTTATA
>JAOXJP010185750.1:0-12366 GCA_025762735.1 Platanus orientalis
GGTCTCCCTGTGTGAAAAATGGGTTCAGGGTGGGTTATTCCCATGTCATGGATCCAAACCCGGCCTACTTCATGGCCTGTGGATTTGGGTCCTGACACTATATGTCAAATTGTAGACAACCATGACACCTTAAAGATTGTTTAATGATCCTAAGTGGATTCAAGATTTGTTGGTCGCATTTGGTAATTCTTGGATTCTTAGCTCCAAAGGAGTGAATCCATAAAAAAAATGTCATTCGGTAACATCATATTCTCTCCATAAATTCTATTCCCAAATCCATTTTGGTGTCACTTTTTAGAATCTATAAAAAGTAGTTTGTCCGATTTCAACTCCTCATTCTGTTTTTTATTTTTTTAATTTTACTGGTTCTACTACCTCATCATCATCATTATCAAGATTTCATTTTTTTCAAGGAATAGAAACAAAAATAAAAATTGTCAAGTCAAATGAGTGTTGGGGGGTTTATGCTAAAGTCTATCAATCAACCAAGCAAGATGAAAACACTAATAATCAAAGAACAAATCAAAACACAATCACAAGCACACCATAAATACATGATTTATGTGGAAAATTCCAAGTTGGGGAAAAACCATGGAGCCATAGAGAAAGCTTCACTATTTCGAGAAGATTACAAGAGTTCTCTCTCAATCTCTCACAAACCACAAGTTTCTCTATCTTTTTCTCTCATAATATATACCCTAGACAGCCTTAGAGATTTTATATACATCATAAAGTTCGAGCTAGGGAAGAGTCCCACTCTCCGATGGAACTTCTAAATGTGTTCACAAAATTTTCCGTGCTCTGGACCGATCTACACAAACCGCGCTCCGGTCTAGCCCAAATTGAGCCCACAAATGTGCCAACCGATCTACTCCAAACCCGTCCTCACAAATGTGTATACTGATCCAGAGCTTTCTAGATCTTTGATCTAAGCATGCCTGAGAGCCCCGAACCGATCTAAACAAATTATGGATTGATCTAGGCTACTAAATCCGTCCTTGAGCCCTTAGGATAGGTTCTAGCTTTGTGAATCTTGCCTTCCTCATTCTTCCTCTCTTTTGGCTTGCATTAGATTCCATCTTCAACAATATCCCACTTGGAGATTGATGCTCTCTTTCTTGTTGTCTAGCTTCTATACTTGTGATGAGACCTCTTCCTTTATGTGAATCTCTTGCGGTTCGACATCTTCATCTCTATTCATGAAGACTAACTGAAAATTTGCAAAGCTCCAGTTTCTAAACTACTAGCACCTTGGTAAGCATGTCTACTAGATTATCATCCATATGGATCTTCTCCAACCACAACACTTGTTCTCTAAGATTGTCTTCCCTGAAATTATCTTTCCCCATCAAAGTGATTTTGTCAAGGGCTGTCAAATTTTGATAACATTATTATTTCTCATGAAGTCTTAAGATTTAAAAAAAAAATGAAATCTGAAGAAAATCATATGGTCATCAAATAGATATAAGGCTTATGATAGGGTAGAATGACCTGTAATCAAAAGATGGAGAGAGTGAGTTTTAATAAAAACTAGAGAAAATAGAATTTTGAATGTATGTCTTTTCTATCATATAGAGAATAAATGAATGAAACCCTAGATAATTTAGTCCAACCATCTCGTTGTTTAAGACAAAGAGACCCTATTTCTCCCTTTATTTTCCTCTTGTATGTTGAAGGTCTCTTTACTTTCTTGATTGCTAAAGAAAGGTGTGGACATTGGCGCACCCACTTCTGGCGCTAGACCTTTTCGGGTCGCTGCAGGCACCTGGGTCGGGTGCTCGCTTTTGGTGTCTCTTTATGAGGTTTGGGTACCAAATTCCTTTCTTGTGTGAGGGGATTGGTGCTTTTGTCTAGAGTCGCCACTAACTCAAGGTTAACCGATGGAGTTAGACATCAGTTCTCTTCTTCAGAAAAGAAAAGAAGTCTAAACTTGAACGTTTAGGGTTTAACTCCTAGTACTGGTTTGAGTTCCTGAGATTTATGGTAAGTTGTTTGGTTGTACTTGGGGAAGGTGTTAGGCACTCCAAATACCCGCCTTTTTAGGGAGGTTTCTCCCATTAATATGAGTTTTGATTCTATGTGTATGTCCATGCTTTGTTAAGTGTAAATTATAATGTCTAAACTTCATTTAGTTTAAATTAAAGGTTGGCTAAATTTTTCTTAGGCCTAATGCATGTTTTTACTCTCAACGCCTAATTTTCCAACGCTTGAATTTAATTTAGGGTGAAAAACAAGCGTTGGCTTATGAACAATCCATAAACTGTTCTTAAATTTGTCTTATCCTAGATGTAGGAGACCCCTCATGGGTTAGGTCTTTAGAGGGATGATGGACCCCTCTAAATGGCTTGCTGGTTGACTTCTTAGGGTTAGATGTTAACCCTAAAAGAAGGGGAAGAAAATGGAATAAATTAATTTGTCTGGTTTACAAGCCTAACGCCTGTTTTTCCAATGCTTGAATTTTAATTCAAGGTGAAAAATAGGTATTAGGGAATTTGATCAGATTAACACCTTTGTGCAATCTTTTAAGGGGGTTTGGTGGGTCCTAGCACTGTGGGACCTGTGGTTTGAGGAAGGAAAAATCTTCTAGGGTTACACTGTGCAACCCTAGAGGTCCTGGGTATAGGCCACGTGGAGATATGATCTTCCAAAGTGGGCCATGTAGTCATCTGTCACAGGCCTAACGCATGTTTTTGGTTTAACGCCTGTTTGTTCAATGCCTGAATTTTAATTCAGGGAAAAACAGGCGTTGGGTGCTAAACCAATAGTCAACTTCGGTTTTTGGGTCACCACAGTGGGGCCTAGAGGGGTGGGGTCTCTCTTGGGTCTTGACATTAGCCCTAGGGTTGACTCATACTTAGATAATTTTCAGAAAGATGATTTTTAAGGCCCAGGATTAATGCCTGAAAGTCATCCCAACGCCTGAATTTTCATCCAACGCTTGTTTTTTAATAAACAGGCGTTGGGACAGAAATAAGGGCCTAGAGGTGCACATGCACAGGGGTGACTCTCAGAGGTTATATGTGCCATGGGACAAGACTTAGGAGAAATCAGGGCTCCCTGGGGTGGGTCCCAGATCTCAACGCCTATTTTTTCCTTTGACGCCTGTTTTTTAATTCACTAAAAAACATGCATTAGTTACTGAGAGAAAATCCAACAGTTGGATTTCTCGATTTTGGAGTCCTTAGGGTTTTGTAAAAATCTTGAAATTAAGCATGCTAGTAGGGAGATATATATGAACATTATATAAAAAATTGAATTTCAAATCATGCATATAAATTTCAAACTAAAATCAACAAATATTCATTGAAAGCAAGTCTCAAAAGACTCATTTTTGGGGGTATGTTTGGGGGGCCATATCGAGGCCTTCCACAGCTCTTAAATTCATGAAATTAAATACATAACATCATACATGTGTCTAGTCTAACATAGTAAAATTTGGGCTCAAGAAACCCTCTACACAAAGCATACAAAAATCAACACTAAGATTGGCAAAAAAATAAGAGCAAGTAGAGGCTGTTGAGCCTCCACTTTGTACCTGAATTAGAGCAGTGCTCTAACATGAAATGGACAGCATAACAACATGCTATTTGACATATATTGAAGAGAGGGAAGTGTATTGGACATGGGTTTGGGTTTACCTTGCCTAGGGTTGATGTAAATTTGCTAATTCTTCTTCTTCCTCTTCTTTTCCTCTTTTGAATTAGGGTTTTTTTGTAGCCAACCCACCCTTGAAGAAATTTGGGGCTATAAGCTATTTATAGCCCCAAATTAATGAAATGGAGGGTTGAGATGTAGGATAAGGATGACTAGATGGAGGGCTAGGATGATGTTTATCCTAATTTAGGTGGAGGGCTAGGATTCTAGGTGAAAGACTAGGATTAAATCTAGGCTAAGGGGCATGGATGGGTGACTTGGCTGCATGAGGGTTAGATTAGGCTTGTGTTTGTTGAGTGAATGGTGAGATGGGGGGTGTCCTATTGAGGGTGGATGGAGAGGGAGATGTGGGTGACATGGGGAATGCCTTTCAGCAAAACCCCATTGGTTGCAAATCTAAAGGGGGATGCATAGGATGCTCAATGGGAGGCTATGAGGGGTTCCATAGGGATTTAAAATTCAAACCAACCATCCAAGGGTGGAGAGTGAGAGAGAGGGTTGGAAGATTCCAATCCAAAGGTTGCCAAAACGGCTTAAAGATGAGAATGCATTTAATGTAAAATATCTCATTTTTTAGCTCATTTTGAATAATATCTGCTTTCTGATTTTTTTGAGCCCTCTCACTGTCATCACTCCATACGAGCTCTCAACCTCAAAATTCATCCCAATTAGTGCAATTTTAGAAGTCATAGTTGCTCCGGTCGCACTGGTCCAGTTGGAACCAAATTACGAAAAGGGTGAGGGGGTGAAATTAGGGTTTTTTTAACCTGAAAAGCTTTTAGATGTAATTTAAAAGGATGAGATGGTAAAATTGATCTGAAGGTGGCCCAGGGGTAGATGACCCTAGGTCCAGGTGATTCACAATTTCTAACTTCGCGATATTATGGTACCCGTGCAAGAAATTAGGTCAAAAACCATTTTTCGAGTGATCTGAGAAAATTGTATAGGGAATGCTGTTGGTTTTTCTATAAAATGCTGCTTTGGGCCGTAGCTGGGGGCTTTGAAGCTTGAGAAGTCTTTGAGCTACAAAAGCTAATAAACTGGTCATTAGGTCCCTAGGTAGCTGTCGAGGGTTTTTCAAAGCAAGGTTCCTTGAACAAATTGAGTTTCTGTAGCTGCCTAAAGCCGAGTGAAATAGAATGGCTAGACATTCTCTGAACTAGGAGTTTGTGAAATGCTTTATTGAAGACAGGGGTGAAACTAAGAAATTGGTTTTGACCTTGCCGCATTCTAGGTTCAAGAGAACTTTTAAGGGCATTCTGAGTGCCAAATACAGACAAAATGTGTTTTTTCTAGGTTTGGGCAAAAATGACTACTTGGGCCATGGATTTTCTATAAATTAGTGTGGATCTGATAATCTCGAGGCTCTAAATTTATAGTGGTGTGGCCACTGACTATCTGAATTTCTATTTTTAGATGCACTCCCAGGAGTCGGTTAAGCACCTGATTTTTAAACCTGATTTGTCACACATTTTGGAGTATTTGAGGAAATTTTGGCAGATAGATTTCTTAAAAGTTCTTAATCCTTAGACATCTTTTTAAAGGCCTTGTGATTCTGAAGAAATGGACACCGACTGATCCTGATTTTGTGGTCTAAAGAATATTTGGGCTCCATAAGAGCCAAAAGCGGGAAACAGCTTTTTAACCTTCTAGGGAAGATTTGAGATTTCTCAGAGGTTCGAGACATCAAAACTCTTTTCTCAGACCTAGAGATTTGAAAATAAGGCCAACGCCGAAGTATGGAGACTGACCTTTCTGGATTCGGAGATCAGATGAGTTTCTAAGAGCTTCTGCAAGAGTCATTTCTTGGTTAGGGTTACTATAGATTGAGAGATTGGTTGTTGCTGTTCTCGAGCAGTGTTTAGTTTGTGATGAGTTCTTTAGAGCAAGGAGACTCAGGGATGCATAGGATCTAAAATTACACCATTTGGGCCATGGGAGAGGCTCCGAGGACCTTTTAAGGGTTTAAGGGTCATTTTTTGAGTAAAAAGGGTAAAATGGTAATTTTTTGCCCACGGGTCAAAAAAGGTAAAAATGTGAATTCTTTGCCTGTGATACTTCATGACAAGAAGGCTTATGTAGGTGAAGAAATTTAGTGATTTGGATGACAGATGAGTATTAAGCCTTTAAAGGTAAAAGGGCAAAGTGGTAATTTTTCCATCTATGATGCTTTGGTGAAGAAAGGCTTACAGGAGGTGGAACATTCACTGATAACATGAATGGGGTTCTAAAATGTGGACCTTCAAAGTCCTATTGGTGCTTTTGAGAGAGATTAGGGTTTGTCTTAAAATTATGCATTTTGGGCTGTGATAGGGTGTTTTGACTGATTCATTTAGAACTAGAGCATTCAGGGAGACCTCTTTGGGAATGCCTAACCTCTTAAAGTCCAGGTTTTCTCTTCCTAAGCCAAGGGTGCTTAGAGTTTTGATGCCTAAATACTGTTATACTGTCCTTATGCTATCACATGACTCGAGTCAAAACTTGGGTACTGACATTGTCTCTCTAAATTTGTACCAATTTATAGATCAACATATGTGCATTTAAATGGTCCCAAGTGTGCACTGAACATATATAACATGTGTAAACGTTCTAAGTGTAACACGTGTATAGTAATATGTGCAACATGGTGGGGGTGTACAATTATGCATAATGACTAACCAAGAGGGATCAAAGGCAAGGCACCTACAATAGTTATTGAGGAAAACTTATTTGAGATGAAGGCCATGACCCTAGAAACACTCCAGTAAAGGAAATTAGTCACAAAAACTTAGCAAGAAGGAACTACTTTGATGAAGTTTAAAGTTCGTTATAGGAGACATTGCAGAGGCCCGATCAAATCATTTGTCAATTTACTTTATCTAGGAGTAAAAGTAACTTAGAAGTAGGATTAGTTGTAGTGTAGGCTTGGTTCATGTATCTACATTACATTTAAAGCAGGTGTTCCTTGTTTGTGATTTAGTGTATTTGATTATGAGATTAATGCAAGTGAGTTTTTGAGTTTTAATTGCTTGTTTGCATTTGTTTCCTTCTCTATGCGATTTATTGTTTGTCTATGATTGTCGAGTTTTCCAAAGTCCTCTTGATTGAGGTAGGACCAAATTTACTTCGTTGTGAAAATCTCTATCGAGATTCAAAAAATCTTGAAAGAGAAAACAAAGTATGGAGACCATAGTGGGAGAATGACTCGTAGAATGAAAATTGGGGATTACCCCGAAAGTAGTGAACCCCCTATTAACGAAGAGATATCCCATGATATGTCATAGGAGATCAATGCCATATTTGACGTCTTGGTAGAGAAACTTGATAGGGAATTCCAAACTTTTCCAGACAGATTGACACATGTTCTAATAGGAGCTCTCCAGCCAATGGTGGAAGCCATGAGGTGAGAACGAGGCCCTGAGCCTTGATCCTGAGGCATGATGGATGAGGTCAATCTCTCTAACTCCATGCCCAATTCCTCAATAGGGCTCAGGGGGAAAGAGAGACTTGCATGATATCCTAGAGGTTCAAGAGTCGAGATCGCTCCAGAGAAACCACGTATGGAAGTTTCTCTAGGCTAAAATAGCTAAACTAGATACCTCTATGGACATTGTAACCAACATCAAATTGGCCAAGCTAGGACTCAATAGATCCCATAGAGACCAGATGGACCACGTTTTGTAGGTAATCCTCCTGTAGGCCCATAGGCAAGCAATAAATGGTCCCTATGATAACTCTTACCCGGGACAAGGATATCTAATGCCTGAAAACTTGGATTTTTAATATGGTCTGTTTAGACCAAACGAGAATGCTAATGCTTATAGTTCTTATGGCCCACACCAAATCAACAATACCCCTATTATTAGCCTTATCTAGTCCTAGGACAACAATATGGCTACCCTATCCATGGGGAAAATCTTCCACCTCGAGATCATCTCATTGATGCACTCGATTAGCTTATAGTCCTCATTGATGCACTTGAGTAGCTTATAGTCCTCATTGATGTACTTAAGCCACTTTTGATCTTCTACTTGAAGCTAAGTAAATAAAGCTAGTTGGTAAGCATATGATCCCTTCTATTGAAGAGATCATAGGGAGAAACTATTGTAAATGGCACAACTCCTATACCTATTCCACAAATAAATGTGTAGTATTTAGGAATGTTGTGCAAGATAGGATTGAGAAAAATAGCTAAGATTTCTAGAGGAAACAATAGTCATGGAAGTCAATACCAACCTGTTTACAAAACTAGTTGATATCAACATGGTTTTTATAGATATAACATTCTTACACAACAAATTTGAAGGCGCCGAACTCAATGCCAATATTTTCACTAACTCAAAATGTTTGTTGACTAGGAAAACAAAGCGGCAATACAAGAGTATAAACAAGATGGAGCACTTGAGCCATAAGGTAGATTGAAAAGTTGCCTTTTAAGTTGACAATTTCACTAGCAAAGGGGATTATACCCTCAAAGTGAGAGGTTTACTTGTTACTCAAAGGCCTGATGCAAGCACATACAGAGAGGCCCTACAAAGGCCACTACAATACTCAGGGGAGAACCTCAAAGATGAAGAACTCGGTTGTGGGTGCATTTGTGATAGTTGCAACCATATATTGGTTGAATGTTTTTCCTTCATAGTAACAATGGACAAAAGAAGAGAGGAGCGGGACAACAAAGCAATCTAGGTTAGGCAAGATTACTACCAAGCACTTAATGCACAAGATATTCAAAGTCATCTGAGAGGTGTGACATAAACACAGGAAAAACCAAAGGTAGACTTTAGACCCAACAAATGGACTAAGCACATTGGATAGTACGTTCACAAGCCATGATTGCCTCGGCAACAACAAGGGGAATCTGCTTGAGAGTCAACGAGAGTACCTCGAATGATTGAGCCATTGAAGGTTGACCCAAAAAGGTGGGTCACTTTGACGTCACCAAGTCAAAAAGCCTATATTAGGCACAACTCAACGTTTAAGTATGGGTACAACCCTAAGTTCCCAAGTATGACTTAAACTTAGAAGAGGAGATGGCTAAGGCAACATACATTCTTGTACATGGGATATACGATAGGATAAAAAATAAACTAGCTAAACATGGAGGTGGAAATGGCCTGAGGGTTAGAGGTTTGACAATAGTACAATAAGAAGATGACAAAGAAAGCAACATCATTCTTGAGTGGTTGAGGGGCCACACACAATGAAAGAGATGTTTGAGAGCCAAAAATGGTGAAGTAGGACCATAAAAGGCTTAAAAGGGGGATTCCTGTCATTGAAGAAAATGATTGTAGCCAAGGATAAGGTACCAAGAAGCCAAGAGTGATCTAGATCTTGATTGGTAGAAATAAAAAGGAAGCCTCAAAAGAAAAAAACCAACTCAAAAAAACCAAGACAACATGCAAAACGATGGAAAAGGACATTCACAAATGAAAAGCCTTCAAAGATAGGAGAGGGAAGAAAACCCCTCAGGAGAGTTGGAATCATGGCACCTTGATGAAGATTCTCGATATGAAGGTTTGACCATTTGTAATGAAGAATTCGACTTTAAGAGACTTTGTACTAATGAAACCCTCTTCATCGAATCCATTAAACATACTAAGATGCTCATGAAAAATGTTGGCGAAGAAGAAAGCTTCAAGGCAACAACCCAAAAGAGGTAAAAAAGAAGGTCACTTCCATTAGATTTGAAAGTATATCAGAAGGGGTTGTGGACTACAACAAGGTCCTAACTTAACCAGTCAAATTTAAGGCTTAAAACATCCAGCCACAATAGACGGAAAACATCCCAAATGCTTAGGGTGTGAATCCAATTGTCATTGAATCGGAGAGCAACAAAGAACTCGAGTCTAGGGATCGAGGAAAGGACGATCCTGAATTAGGTAAGATCATTTTTGACAAACCTTCTAAAAACATGACACACCATCTAAAAACTTCGTATATAAAGGTGTGCATGGAGGATTAGCCCATTAATCGAGTCTTATTAGATAATGGAGTGGCTGTTAGTATCTTGCCTTGCTTGATGCTAAAAAGTAGTTAAAGAATGATGTTAATTTAATCCCTGCGAACGTTTCTATTTGTGAATTCTCAGGAAATGCCACCAAAACCAAAGGGTACTCCCCATTGAGTTAAAAGTTAGTAGTAAAGTGGTTGTCTCTACTTTCTTTGTGGTAAACACTACCTTGAATTATAATGCATTACTGGGAAGAGACTTGATACATTCCAATTGGTGTGTCCCATCTTCCCCACATCAACTGTTGTTAGTCTAGAATGATGAAAATAGTGTGAAAATTATGCATGCAGATGAAAAAACATTAATGGCTTACACAAACATTATCAATGCCCAGCTGTATGATGATAATGTTGGGACCATAAAGTTTCTAGGTCGAACTTGAGAGGGGAAGCCTATAAATGTCACTGTCTCAAAAGAGGAACATATGACAGTTAAAGGACTAGAAGTATGTAAGGAGTTGGCTAGTCCCTACTTATTGAGTGGGACATAGAAAGCTCCAACAAGAGAATATGTGGTCGATGATGAACAATCATCTATCGATAAAAAAATTAGGCTATTAAAATGGCTATGAAAGGATTATTGGGTTACTTGATAGAGAAAAAAGTAGGCATGTATTTTGTTAAGTATGCCACAACACAAGAAGAAGCCAATCGAGATGCGATTAGCTTAAGAGTTGGGAATGGCCCCTACAAAATTAGATGACATGAAGGTAGAAGTTGAAGATCCCTTATAAGAAGTAAACCTTGCCTCCTTCGAACAACCAAGGTGTCAGCACCCAAATTTTGACTCAGACCCTTGAGCAAATCTCATATGCTTTCTAAAACAATGTTTATGATCAGACCTTAGGCAACCCTAGTTTAGGAAGCTTAGGACTTACCCTTTGCCCTTGTAGAAACCTTAAAATCCATCATAAATAACTTAAACATGATCGAAACCTTAAAAGCCACAAACAAACCCTAAAATTAAAGACTAAGCCTAGACTTTGGGAGGTTTAAAACATGCCCTTAAAGTTTTCCGTGGACATTCCGGCTGCAAAGGTATTACGGACATCAACGTATATGCAAATCTGTACTCGAGTCCGATCTTTCGATTTTTGAAACCGTCTTCATTCTTTTGAAATACACCAGTCTCTGATAACCCATCATTTTTGGGGATTCACCGATAATTGTGCAACAACCCAATTTTTAGACAACCAATTATAATATTTTCATTTTTTCTTAGCCCTCGTAAACTTTCCTATGTAAAGCATTCTTGGCTAACAAATTATGGTTTTACCACCTATGTTCTCGTAGTTATGTTCCTCCCATACAATTGAGTTTTAACACTTGTTGGGCCTACAGAGGTGCCCCTAACACCCAAAAGGCAGTCAACTAATTCCCCCACATCCCAAGTTCTTTGACCCTCAAAAGTTTGTCTCTTGCGGAATTTCCACGAGGGATCCTACTAGCTCCCAATCATCACCGTAACCGAAATACGGGATTTTTTGGGGTACGAATTTGCATATAATTTCATGATCCAATATCGGACGAGTGAACCAATTGAACCAACATTCTGAGAAAATCTGGGGTTGCATTTTATGTGAATTAACCCATTTGAGATTTGACTATTTTGCCCCTCCAAAATGCAACCAAGCATTTCTCGGATTATCGTGTTGTCACTATTAATCATCTTGTGTATGTCAGAATCCAATTATGATTGCGCTAGTGTGTTCACGTCCGTCAAAGGTTGGTGCACCAAAAAGCGGATCCGAGCCGAATTTGCAAAGATTTTCCAAAACACCCTTCTTATTCTGCCACGTGGCATATGGCATTACAAGGTGCCATCTCCCTTCTGTCCCACCACATGGCGTGTCGCATGGAAAGGTGTCTCTTGTCCCACCACATGGTGCATGACACTTGCAAGGTGTCAACCACTTACCCAAAATAATTAAAAAAATAAAAAAATAAAAATCTAAGAAATGAAGAAAATATTAAAATAAAAGAAAGGTAACAAGAAGAGGAGGTTGGGCTGGATGAAGGCTCTCTCGAGTTGTTTGGGTGTACAAGGAAGGAAAAAAAAAGGAAAGGAAAAAAAGAAGAAGAAAGAAGAGGATGTAGGTTTTGGAGCTAGCCGCTCAGCCCCAGCCTGCCTCTCTCTACTTCCCTTCCCCCCATGTTCAGTTAGCATCCTCATGCTCAGTCAATAACTCCTAGCTCCCTCACGCTCAGCCAGCAGGCCTCAAGTACAATTTCCTTCATCTTTTTCTTCTTTTCTCTCATCAGCTCCTGCTCCTTCTCAACCCACCCACAACACCCTTTCTCTCATCTCCTTCTTTCTTTATTTTCTTTCCCTTGAGTTCAGCACCTCTCTCTCAACTCCCTAGCTCTCTCTCTCCCTCTCTTCTCTCTCTTCACGCACAGCTCACCCTCTCTCCGCTGCTTCTCTCCCTACACACAACACTCTCTCCCCTCTTTCAGCTCCCTCATGCAGCCCCCTTTCTTCCCTCTCTCTGTATTAGCTCCCAGCAACCCCTTTTTCTCTTTATTAGCTCCCAACAACTCCTCTCTCTCTAGTAGCTCCCAGCAACCCCTCTCTTAGCTCATGCTCAGCTTCCCTCTCTCCCCTCTCTCAACTCATGCTTAGCCTCCCTCTCTCCCCTGCTTCTCTCCCCACAAACAACACTCTCAATTTCATGCCCAACCCCTCTCTCTCCCCTACCTCTCTCCACACACATAACACTC
>JAOXJP010185761.1:0-26381 GCA_025762735.1 Platanus orientalis
CGTGGAACCCTCTACCAGTTTACCACGAGTCACCTCGAAAACATGGGTTGAGGCTTTGGTCTCCCCACCCCCATCTATCCACACGGTTGAGGCTTTAGTCTCCCCAACTTTACTAGGGGTTAAGGCTTTGGTCTCCCCCAAGGCAGTGGTAGCATTGCCCGGTTTCATTAAAAATGGCAATCCTAATGTTAAACCAAGGGGTTATATTCCCTAAATCACTTTGAATAATTTAAGGAAACAATGGATACCTAAGTCTGAGTTGAGCCTTCACACAAAAGCCATTAAAGCCTTGCGAAAAACACAAATTATTGATTCATGCAAGGGCCCCGAATTCCATTTTTCGTAGTCAAATTACGTGAATGAGGATGAATATTTACATTCGTTGAGATCCAAACCTGCGAATGTTGTGATAAATCTTAATTCGCGGAGAAACACTCACCATCACAGACGACTCCATACACGGAGAAGGGAAAAGTCTTAGATGTCTAAGGCTGAAACTGATCTTCAATTACTCGACTCTACTCGCTAGGAGAAAGTCCAAGTCAATGACCTTGATTGGCCCATGGACCCTTTGTTGCAAACATGTCCCGTAAATGAGAATGAAGCTTCCCATTCCCGTAAGAATGTTCACTCGTGAAAATGACGACATTCGTGTGATGTCACTATGGTGAATGAACACAAGATTTCTACATTCGCGTGCAACCAGCATGAGGAAAAGTTTCATTCGTGCACATCTATTGGTGTAAACAAAAATCTCCATTCGCCACCAGAGAACCAGAATTTGACTACAGTACACATTACTTTCATAGGAGTTCTCATAATGCTTAGGGGCCAGATAGAAGAATAGGTTATCAACTAGAATGGGGCATTCTAGCCACTTGGACCTAAAAGAAACTCATGCAATAAGAAAATGAAATCCAAAGTAGGAACCACTAAAGGTTATACTCTACCAAAAGAGTTGTAACCGGGCAATGTGGCCACCTAAATCCCACATGTACATTGCAATCAGCAACATAATCAGGTAAGAGTAGAGTTCAGGAACTTAATGTTGTTAATCCCATTCGAACCACTTAGGGGGCTTGAAAAAAGTAAACCACCAAAAAGAAGAAGAGTGTTATCCCCTGAGCAAAAGTAGAAAAGAAACATTACTCAAAGGTAAAGGGCCAAAGCACACAAGTTCTTCTACATGCAACTAGAGGTGAGGGATATGCCACCATGGACACATCAACAAAGAGCCGACCCTTCCTTACCCTCCTACACCAAAGGCAGTTCGGGCTATACACCCTATGTTGGTAAGGGTAAAATATTCGGGTTTGCTCATGACTCCCAAGCAGCGGTAATGTTCGCCGGGGCAAAGAAAAATGCTCCTGTCAACACCCCAAGTCCTTTTGGGTCGTGACCACGAGCTTTCAACTCCACTAGCATGATGACCATAAGTCAATTGGCGGAAAGTGTCAGGACACTTAGAACACCCTCAAGAGGGCTACCAACCACTGAGAAGGACCCAACAGTCTCTCCCATTATGTTTAATCACGAGGATAGTCTTCACACTACACCTAGGACCACCACGATAGTCAACGTTACCTCTGCCTCACAAGGGCCTGAAGTAACGATAGTAGGATCAAGAGGAGGTCAAGATCCATCAAGATCTGCTAATTGACCCTACAATAGATATAAAAAATATAGACCTTAAGGGGTAACATTTTGACTCTGAAGGAGAACACACTATAACTGCAGAATGGCAAGCCCAAGTAGAAAGCCGAGATCAACGCTTAGCCGCTCAAGACATCATAATAGTGGAGTTAAAAGCCATGATCGAGCAACTTATACTCAAAAGGCAGGGCACGACCCCGCCAAATCATATTCTTACTACAAAAGAATCAGCAAGGCTGGTTATTCCTAGCTAAACATAAAAGGGGTACCTCCATTACACACCCGAGTATGCCTTTGCCACCTTACCGGGAGCTACCCTGGCTACGAGTGTTGCACCCATCGTATCTATTTCACAAAGACCATTCACACAAGGATTCGTACAAGATCCACACCCATAAGGACCTCACTAGTCTATTTATCATCAATAGGAACCACCTTTATATGGACCTATGCCTCCCTGAACATATGGTTATAATGCATATGCACAACCTCCCTTTATGCCACGGGGACTGTATGCGTATCCAGTTGTATCCATGATGGACCCTAATTATATATGTGCAATGATGACTAAAATGCTCAATAAATACAAAGAGCAAGAAACTGTAACTATATATACAATCGGGAAGCCATACCCCCCACATGTGGACGCGGCACCCTTCCCACCAAAATTTGTTTAGCCTTATTTTATCACATTTAATGGAACGACATGTCCCAAGCAACATATCGCTCACTTCGAATCGCGATGCAGCACCATCGCCCAACATGGTGACTTATTTTTAAAATTGTTCGTCCAATCTCTAGATGGGGTTGCTTTTACGTGTTATTCAAATTTAAAAGCTTATTCTATACCAGATTGGGATTCAATGAAACAAGCATTTGTACAGTAGTTCCACGGCACTAGTCCTGTGAAACTATATGAATTGCTTAATGAAAGGCAGCGAGATAATGAGTCAGTGGTGGATTTTATTAACAGGTGAACGAATATATCTTATGCTTGTGAGAATGCACCTCCTTTTAAAACACTCCTTAAGATGTGTCTACAGAATATAGCTTTCAAGTTCTCTCTCCATCTTACGGCGTAGAAGTACTCTATGTTCGATGACCTAATATCCAAAGCGTTCACTCTAGAAAGGAGACTGCTAGACCACAAATGTGAGAGAAAAGGAAAAATAGTGGTTAACAAGATGGAAAACGTCATAGTAAGCACTAAAAATCCACCTACTAAGTTGAAAGTTAAACATACTGTGGAAACAACTAAACCAGCAGAGCAGGAAGCTCCTCCTAAAAGGTCAAGCATGAAGGAGTGGCAAGAGAAGGCTTATACATTCCATCATGATGATTTGGAAAACCTTTTCAAGCAAACAATTAAATCTCAGGATATCATACTCTCCGAGTCAAAAAGACCTGTAGAAGCTTATAAGGTCAATGACCTAAAATATTGTAAATATCACCATATTCTGGGCCATACATTACAAGACTGTTTTGTGTTTAAAGACAAATTTCAGGAATTGATTGACAAGAACACCGTGGAACCGGATGCAGATATGAGGGCCGTAACCACAAACACTATCTTCATTGATAAGGATATGGTTGACCTCATGAATCCTTAAGATAATGGAAATGATAGTAATGATGAAGACAATTGGGTCATATTCAAAAGCAAGGTGACACGAAAGAGAAGACTCCAGACCATTAAAGTAGGAACACAACAGATGTATAGCCCTCCTAAATGTGCTCAAAAAAAGCCTATTCACTTGAAAGATGTAATCAAGAAAAAGGAAAAAACTCCTAAAGTTAAGGCCTCTCGACCATTATGCAAGAAACTAACTTGTTAGAACAACCTTTGCAAATGCTAATGACATTGGAAGAGTTTATGCCCGAAGATTTACTCCAATCTCTAGTCGTCACTTGTAATATGGCATCGATTATATGTGATGGTAATCCTCTCCTACGTAGAGAATCACATCTAGCACCAAAACCACGTGAGTCAATAATAGTGATCGATTGGTTGCAAAATAGATTGACATACCAAGATTACTTTAAATAGGTGACTATCCCAATGACATTGTATAGATATAACACCAACGGTATCTTTGTTGTATTAATAGATTCTATACAAGACCCACCATTGCATTCTATAAGAATTACTCGTTTGCCTATGACACCAGGGAAACATACATACTTTCGGAATGGGCTAACAAAATTCAGGTGGCAAGCTTTCCATTGCCATCAAGCTGTATATTACAAGGCATTTTCCCCCGGCTTTGAGGTTCCGCTATTTGCCACCTTCTCAAATAAAGACTATCAATGTCTACGTTGTGATCATTTGTTTAAATTCATGATATCATGTAGAGAGGTAATGCACAATGACAACTTGTTATTGCCACTATTCTCACTCTCCCTGAATGGTTCACCGTTGGATTGGTACATGGACTTAGCACCGTAAAGCATACCTTATTGGGGCCACCTGATTGAAATGTTTATCTATGGTTTTATGAGGCCAGGCATGGAGCCCTACGATAATTAAAACATGGATCACCTGAGATAACTTCCTCAATAATAGACATATGAAGAATTTGAGGGCATCCCTGATTAAATCATTGCTTAACTATTGGATTCCTGATAGTTCAGCAAAACAAGGCAACTTATCAGACATGAGGTATATCTTGCCCAATTCCCAGAGGACTATCAGCTCCCTCCGCTCACACTATATATAGGGGACGAGGATCCTCATTTTCATACCAGTCATTTCTTACAAGAATTCGATTTGCTAGCCACTACCCATGATTTTTTTTGTGCAGATTTTCCCAGTTTCCCTAGATTCACATGCTTTTGAATGGTACTTAACACTACCATCTTGCCATGTTTCTTCATGACCAATGCTCATTGACCACTTTTATCACCAACAAAGAGCATATAGACATGATCTCTAATACATACAAAGTGTAGTGCAATTTTTGCCTCAAGATCAATGGGACGTTGACGTGGATGCCAATGATTCCTCCACTTTGGCTGATGAGGATGATGATGCCCCAAATCTATGACATACCCATCGTCGTGACTTATCTTTACAAGGCATACCACCCTTACTCACCAACTCAAATGGCTCTAGCGATGACAATAACTTTAGCTTTGTCACTGCTTGCCAAGATTTCTCTGAGGACGAAATGTCTACTCTTCCGTAAATAGAGGCTTGTAATGTTACCAAACTTAAAATCACTACCCCGGTTGAAGGACATTAGCCACACTCCCGTTACATCAACCAAGTCAAGTTGCGATTTGGGAAACAGATTCCATCATGGGATCCCATAGCCAATCAACAAGCTGATGTAATGAAAAAGAAGACCATGGAAACCAAACACAGCAAGGCTATCAAGAAGACAAATAATCCCATTCCATATGATGTGATGACACATCTTAAGAAGATCCCGTCATTGTTAACTATTTATGATGATCTTTATATGTCACAAGAGCTCAGGGCGTCTATGGTCTATGCGCTGACTCACCCAGACAAGTTTGCTACAAATGATAAGGTTGATAGGGCTTCTTGGCAGACTGTGGCACAAGAGTGATTGTGTATGCCCACAGTCACCTTTGAAGACATTGATCGGTATTCTGATGATCCTTGCCATAATAGACTATTATTCATCACAGGTTTTATTGATAATCAACCTTTGTCTAGGGTAATGATTGATGGTGGTTCAACAGTCAACATGCTTCCAGCCAAAACCCTGGAGCACCTAAGAGTAGATCCATTTCATCTTAAGCCTAGTACACTTATCATTCAGGGCTTCAATCAAAATGAGCAACGCCCTTTATGCTTTGTTAAGCTAAGGACAAAGTTCTACCATATAGAAGATTGGACATCTTTTTATATAATCGATCCAAACATTGCTTACAATGCCCTCATCGGTCAACCATTGATGCATAAATTTCAAGTAGTCCCCTCCACATACCACCAATGTATCAAGTACCCCTGGCAAGATACTCAGAGCAGTATAATAGCTGATAGTAATCCCTTTTAAATAGTGGATGCCTATTTTACTGATGCCACATACTATTAAAAGACTGATCCCTAGGAAGCAACATGTGATACTTCAGGGAAAGATAATGAAAGTAACATCAAGCCCTGAAAGCTTAAGGTATGACATGGCATTAAAGCTACTAAGGACAAACCCACATTATTACCAGACTCAGTAGCACGGAATTTCATCCTCCCACTAACACACCTGTAAGGAGCATGGGTTGATCCTTATCGAGCACCTTCCATTTTCCTCCCTGAAGGCCATATCTAGTCAAAGGAGTACCTAGGTCCTATATCAGATAGAGAACTCAAAGATCCAGATAATCTATTGTCACACATGAAGTTGGCTCCCCAGTTGCTCCAAAACTCTGACTTTGACCAACAGGAAAAATGGAAGAATTCTTATAAGGTCAAAAAAGTTCTAACTTAATAGTTTGAGTGCTTAGTCCTCTATTCCAAGAACAAAGATGATACATAGGGGTTGGGCAGGAAGCCCACCAAATTAAAGGTTTCCTCCCATGCAATAACAACATATGAGATTAACCTACTAGAAGACTCTCCCTTTGAATTTTTTTTGCAGAGACATAATCACTGTCCTTTGAAGATTTTATTATGAGGCTAGTGATGCCCGCTCCTCTGGAACTTGATGATGGAGGCCAATAGTCGACAACTTGATCGAAGTAAACCTAGGAATGGAGGAAGACTTTTGTCCCACTTTCATTAGTTCATGCATTTCCTTAGAAGAACAAGCATAGTATCTCGAGTTTCTAAGACAGAACCAAGACGTGTTCACCTAGAATTATTTTGAAATGCCAAGGCTAGACCCTAACATGGTTGTTCATCGCCTCACCATCGATCTGTCTCAATGGCCCATTAAGCAACATCCTCATAAGGCCAAACATGATATCATCGACAAAATAGAGAGAGAAGTGAAAAAGATGCTTAAAGCTAGGTCATGATGTTCGATATCCGAAATGGCTTGCCAATATTGTGATTATATGAAAAAAGAATGGTTAGATCTGGGTGTGTATCAATTATAGGGACCTTAATAGTGCATGCCTAAAAACGGCTTCCCACTACCGCTCACAGAGTTGATGGTAGATGCTACCATAGGGTACGAAGCTCTATTTTTCATAGATGGTTTTTTGGGATACAATTAGATCCAAATGGCTCTAGGGGATTAAGAGGATACCACATTTCGTACGCTGATTGGAATATTCTGTTACAGGGTTATGCCTTTCAGTCTAAAGAATGCTGGTGCCACTTACCAGAGGGAAATAGCCTATATATTTGGGGACCTGCTACATGATGCGGTTGAATGCTATATTGATGATTTGATCATAAAGACAAAACTCAGACAACACCACATCGCTGATCTAGACCGGGTCTTTTAACAGCTTCATCATAATAATCTGAAAATGAACCCTCTCAAATGTGCTTTTAGTGTATCTTCAGGGTAATTTCTTGGATTTGTTGTTTGACATAGGGGTATTTAAATAGATCCCAAGAAAATTACTGCCATAGTTGAAATGCCAATACCATGAAATATCTCTGACCTTAAGAGGCTACAGGGCAGACTTGCATACATTCATCAATTCATTTCAAACCTTTCAAGACATTGCTAGCCCTTTTCACGATTGATAAAGAAGGGAGTTCCTTTTGTGTGGGACCAAGCCTATCAAAATGCTTTTGATAGTATAAAACAATACCTATTGAATCCACTAGTACTCATGAGCCTAGCACCCAATAAGCTATTATTACTATCTGTAGTAGTTATGGAATCATCTCTTGGGGCACTATTGGCCCAACACAATGAAGAAGCAAAAAACACTATTTATATTACCTTAGCAGGACAATGGTTGGTGCTAAACTAAATTACTTGCCTATTGAGAAGATTTGTTTAGCTCTAATCTTCACATTATAGAAGTTGAGACATTATCTACTTACCATGACAATACACCTTATATGAAGTGCTAAACCATTGAAGTGCATCATGGGCCATCCCTCAGTGCAAGGGCTTGTCACTAAGTGGACTATCATTCTCTCAGAATTTGACATTCATTATGTTCCGTAGTGCACAGTCAAAGGTCAAGTGATAGCAAATTTCCTAGCCGCATACCCAGTACTAGATGGTTCACCCCTTCAAATGGAGTTGCCTGATGAGAACGTCATGCAAGTCCAAATAAAGAAAGTCTAAGAGATATTTTTTGATGGAGCTTTCCAGGGTCCTTCTGCTGTCCCAAGAGATAATATAGATAAGTCTTCAGGGATCGACATTGTTTTTGTCACCCCAGATAATGACATCATTATGCACTCCCTCACATTGACAAAGGAGCACTCAAATAATGAAACCAAGTATGAATCTCTGATCGTAGGACTGAACTGGCTTTGGAAATCCCTATAGATGACCTTACAGTTTATGGAGATTAAGAGCTTATCGTCTGCCAAATGAACGGACTTTGCCACTTCAAAAAGGTAAGCCTAACACCTTATTTCAAAGGGCTAAAGACTTGACCAAGTTGTTTAGGTGCTTGCAAATATAACCTGTTAAAAGAGACCATAACGGGCAAGATGACACATTGGCCAGCCTAGCCACATCTCTTACACACCCAAGGGATGAATATCTCGTCATCCATATTGAAGAAAGAAGGATTGTCTCCCCATTGTCCGTAACCATTAAAGAAGAGGTCGTCCTTGCTTGCAACACCAACTAGCAAGAGCATGATGCACAAGGTATGGGGACAAATCAGAATCGGGAGAGGAAGATTGGTATGATCTCCTAATTCAACATCTCATGGATAGAAGGGAACCAACTGACCCTATCAAGTGTGCCGAAATGAGACGGCGTGCTCCTCGATTTACCTTACAGGGCAATCAATTATACAAATTGTCACTGGATGGCATATTGTCACATTGCCTATCAACCAATGAGGTAGGCAATGTAATGAATAAAGTGTATGTTGGTGTATGTGGCGAACACCAAAGTGGCTATAAGCTACAATACCAGTTAAAAAAACTTGACTACTACTGGCCAACAATGGTGGTTGATTACATTGAATACGCCTAGCGATGTCATGTTTGCCAACTATATAATGATTATGGCCATGTACCTACCAAACCACTGCATACTACCTCTTGTTCTTGGCCATTTTTCAAGTGGGGAATGGACATAGTGGGGCCAATTACTCCAACCTTTGCTAAAGGGCACTGTTACATTCTTCCCACAACAAATTACTTCTCCCAATGGGTAGAGGTTATCGCCCTAAGAGAAATCAAAGCTTCCGACATAGTCTGGTTCATCAAGGTCAACCTCATATACAGGTTCGGTGTTCCTGATCATATAATTACAGGTAATGGACAGCCGTTTGTCAGTTCACCTATAGACCAGCTCATGGAAAAATACATTATTGATCTAGAACATTCTTCACGTTATTATCCTCGAGCTAATGGTTTGGCAGAATCCTTGAATAAGACTCTCTATGAAATCATTAAGAAAATGGTCTTTAGACATAACAAGGACTAGCATGAGCGCTTACTAGAAGCACTCTGGGCATATCGTACTATATTTCGTACACCAACACAAGCGACCCCCCTTCTCCTATCTATTTGGAGCAAAGTCCATTCTACCAGTTGAAATCCAAGTCTCATCGCTAAGGGTTGCAATACAAGATGGTTTAATGGATGTAGAGGCCACCAAGATTCACCTTTTAAAACTTGAAATCCTTGATGAATCTAGGCTTGCTGCACAACAACATTTGGAATTATACCAAGCCCACATGGCAAGGGCTTACAACAAGAAAGTTAAACTTTGCTCATTCACTAAATGTGAGCTCATCCTTCTTGCACGATCACCACTTGACCCTACTAGACGAAAAGAAGGTAAATTTGCCTATAAATAGGATGGTCTATATGCTATCAAAAAGGCCTAGCCTAATAGTGCATATCTTCTCCGTGACGTGGAGGGCAACCAAATCCTCCTTGTTACCAATACCAGATTCTTGAAGAAATATTACCCTTAGAATGACCTATAAGGGGCTTTAAGGAACTACATTAGTTTTGTTACGACTAAACCCACAAACCAAAGAGAAAATCGTAATAGACAATGAACACAAAGCACATAGAAACACAATGATATACGTGGTTTGGCTTATAGCCTACATCCACGGGTGAAGACGGTAAGAAATTTCACTATCAACAATGAAGATTACAAGAAAATCAATCTCTCAAACCCTAAGTCCCAAATACACCCTTCCGCCCCTTTTCTCACTCTGTCAAAGTCGGAATCTCGTTTCAGAAAACCCTAACGCATCTTATATATGCGGGTCCTCATAAAAGGAACTGGACCGGGTCACGGGTCATGTCTCAAAAACGGGTGGCTTGATCACTAGTACTTCTCTGAGACATCAATAACTAGAACACAAAGTAGAATTCGAGCCATACTCAATAGGTTTGATCCTATTTTATATAGGTATGTATGCAGTCTGGGTTTCTTCCTGACATGGATGCAACCCACATTCTTTCAAAAAATAAAAGTCTTTACCAATCTCATTAAAAACCAGTAATAGTAATGGGTTGCAAAAAGTAGGTAACCCCCAGTCTTAGGGTAAGGGATCCTAAGGGCAAAAAGGGACATATAAATATATATATATATATTCCATAAAACGTGATGGAAATGGTGTGGTGAAAACCCATATAGGCACCACAAGTAAGAAAATCCACTTAAGGCAAGATCAAATTCTCACTGTTCCTATTGAAAAGCAGCAATGACAATGGGATGCAACAATTAAGCAGACCCCAGACCTAGTGTGAAACTACTAAGGGTAAAAAAGGGAAAACAATACCCAAAAACCCATAATCAAACTACAATCGGGCTTGATCCTCTTCTAGGGTACATAGGCAGTCTGTCATAATAAGACAAACACAACCCCATCATCATCCATACCACAATCTCTCCTTGAGAACTATATCATTCCGTTTTATAACTACATGATACATTTCTCAAAGGGGGAACGGGAGACTCATACATGAAATTTGGAGGCACATAAAATTTGGATAAAAATTAAATTTTTATTAAAAGAATAAAATGTTGTTACAACAAAGGAAAAAATACAAAGAAGGGCACTCTACCCTACCACTAGACTACATTCTCAGTCTCTCGCCGTGTCAGGGCTACTAAAGCTCAGGAGTTTGGCATGAAATGTACGCAACACTTTTGCATTTAGCTCTAAGGCATCATTAGTCACATTGACATCTGATTGTACCGTATTGAGGCTATAAATAGTCTCCCTAAAGACTCCATCACACCGATCGATCTCTCATCTCATCAGCTTACCCCTTCAACTGTCCACCATATAAATAGTCCGACGAATCGAATTTTCCATGTGTTCGACGAACCTCTTGTGAGATTCTAAGAGATTCATTACTTTGTTGTAGCATTTCTTCAATGCCTCCATCTGCATCATCAACTTGTCAGCATCTCTCATTAGCGGCCTAATCTCTTCTAACACCCAGGTTTGCTAGGCATTTAAGTCTGCTATTCTAATCTCCTCTTCCTAAAGGCACAAACGAACGTCATGTTCTGACCCTTTTAGCACCTCGATGTCCTTCACCTCATAGAGTTCAAACAAAGCATCAAAGAGACACATTATTGTGCCCCTAAACTCGGAGTTGTACACACAAGCTTCTATGCAAGCCAACGTGTCTAAAATCTCTTCCCTAACAAAATAGACATCTGCTTCTTCAGTAGACATGCCAACCAAGCACCTGATAAGTGCATCCCATTCCCAGCAAGCCTCATTGACTTATGCCTCCACTTCTTCAACGGCAGGCATCCTCACCAGATCTGTAAAATCAACATATTAAATCATGGAAACCAAAAGAACCAGTCACTAAGATAAACAAGGGACTTAATAGATACCACAGTCGAATAAAGACTCAGGATCCTCCCCCTTGGTTAGGGGAGATTCGTCTCACTACACTCGCGACCATGATTATTCTCCAACATCAGGAACACTGACAATCCTTCTCTTGGGAGCCATTTCTTTAACACAAAAATAAAGGGTATTTGCAGCTAAAGGAATGAGAAGGGTGGTGGGCATAACCCTCATATTTATAAACATGAATGGCCACAATCCTTTAGAAAGGGTGTCTCAAAGAGAGAACAAAAGCAACAGGCCCATCTTGTTACAACGGTACACAGAAATACATTTTATAGCAAGGTGAAAAGCTTACCATAACCTATGGGAGGAATTTCTATAAGTTCCTGTCTCATAGAGAGCTTCTCCTCAATAGCGTAATTGATAACAAAAGAAAAATTTAGCACATGAGGATACACAAAGATGAATAACATGGATAACATAGAAAGGAGTAACAGTGTCTACCTTTCCCAGAAGATATTTCATGTTGGTGATGATTTTCGCCTATTGACTCTGCCATAATGGGATTGATAGTTGGTTCAGGAGGAGTTACATTGATTATTACCTCCTCTCGGATCAGGCTTTCTTCCTGAGTGCCCTCTGCAATCGATTCTCTATCAACCATGTTGCTTCCCTGCTCAGTAGGTGGAACAGACAATGTAATAAGGGCATCATCAATCGCAGGCTCACTAATTTCATCAACGATTCTATCCTAGGATTTATTGGCCTTGAGAAGGATGTTTACCCTAGACATCTCTACATCAACAAAATCAGAAGGTTCACCTCCAGTAGGAATCTCGTCACCAGTATCTATTGCTGTTTGATCACCTGCTTCAATGGTGGCCGTAAGTGATTCATCAAGATTCTTGTTAATGTTTTCCAACTCATCGGCCAGTGAGTTGCCCTCCTCGGAACCATCAGTCCACCATTGGTCATCCTTTTTAGAGTCCTCATAATCTACTAGCTCCTCCATTTCCGACATGACCACATATTGTAAACTATTGGTACGGATGTGAAGGCCCATAAATGCCTTAGAATCTTGCGGGAAATTTCTTTTCACTCCCTCAAAGTTCATGCCCAACACTGATTAAACCAAGTCTTGTTACTCCTTGAGGGTGATAACAGGGTGGGCCTTATCTGCCTATTTGGTCACTAAATCTGTCTCTCCTAGTGTCAGAACACTTTGCTTATCTGTTGCAGTCATTTGAGGATTGTCTTCATCAATGGCTGGTCTTTACACCTCAGGGGGTGTTGGCTCCACTGTATCTCCTGTGAGAACCTGTTTGCAAATAATCATAAGAATAAAAGAGTTCAAAATGATAAA
This sequence comes from Platanus orientalis, assembly GCA_025762735.1. Taxonomy (NCBI): domain Eukaryota; kingdom Viridiplantae; phylum Streptophyta; class Magnoliopsida; order Proteales; family Platanaceae; genus Platanus; species Platanus orientalis. Next base: position 12,917 of record JAOXJP010185761.1, read on the forward strand.
TGAAAAAATAAGAATTATTAAAGTCATAAATATATACAAGTATACCTGGGCATGCTCTCTAGAAGGTGTTGGTGAGGGAGGATTCCAAGGCTCCTACTCAGGAAGCGAACTAGAGGATCCCCCAACCTCTAGAATGCTCGAAGAAATCCCCTTTTGGGGAATGCATGTAGGCTTGTCATCTTCAACGACACCTTTTCCTTTAAAAGGGACATAAGGCTCTTGTCTCGCATGATGCGGCCAAAGCCTATTAGACTTGGGCTATTTCCTCTTCATCGTTGCTTGGCTCCTCATTGATGTGTTGGCTGGTCGGTGGCAAGAGAGCATTTAACCACAAAATAGAACACTTCATCTTCTCCTAAGCATTTCTTTATTGTCCCATGTGCAGATTCAGATGTTACGAAAGGTAGACTCCTTCCTGTAGTTGCCAACTCCTTCCTAATATTTTCTATAAAACTGGGAAGAGAGTCATGAGTCACCGAGGAAATGTCCTGGCTGACGGGGATATATGCTTGAAGCTCACGCATGATGCCAGTCACCTTTTGGAAGACAGTCCAGGAAGTGACCTTCCAAGTCAGACCCATTAATGGTAATAATGAGCTTGTGCACAGTGCCCCCATGATGCCATAAGGCTTTAAACTCCCTCTTGATTATACTGCAAACACCGTATAGCTATTGATGAGAGGCGTACTATTGAATGCCTAATGGCTCCCATGGCCTTCGAGGCACCCCAGATCTAATAGGAGTAACACCTCGACCTGTTGGACTCTCTAGTTGAGGCCTTTCATCAACAGAAGTGCGTGAAGGATGATTGAAAGGGTATACCAAGCCCTGTTCCTACATCACTGGCATTATGTCAACCAGTTGTCTCTGCTCCTCAAGGGTTTTGCTCTTCGACACAAATTCTCTAACAGAGGGGATCTCGCTTTGTCTCACACTTGTCGTCATGTGCTATGGGTCTTCAAAGGGGTATCCCCCAATGTCTTCAAAATTATCTTCATGGATGGGAGAAATCCATTCAGGCTCTCTGTCTCTATCAGGAGATGAGATGCATTGTGGACCCTTTCCATGAGATTTACTTCTTGCTCCTCTCTTCCTCTTCGACTTATTTGGCTATTTTTCTCCTTCAATGGCTAAAGGGGACAATGGTACAGAACTAATATCTTCTTGATGACCTCACAACTGCTTATTGGATCACTTAGGTCATTGAATGACCGATGTTTCTTAGCCAGTGTCTTATTCCGAGACTTATTAGCCATTATTACGGTACCTTGACCGTCATAAAAAATAACGTTGGAGTTGTCCCCGTCTTCATTATATCTCACAACCGAAAAGAATGAGTTATACCACCACTGGGCATACCGATAGTTGAATTGGAGGTTGTCTTGATTGGCCATTTCTTCAAGGATGACGATACAACTGCCAATACCTAATCTTACAAAATATAGGTAAGCTTCTTAAATCATCTCCAAGCTGGTCATCCTACCCACTATCTTTACATGGGTAGGAAGAGAAATGAGCCCCTGAAAGCATGAAAATTGGCATGTAAATCGATGGGGATTGTAACCTTCAATTTGGAAATGGTTATCCCTCCTCCATGCCAATTCACTGCTCCGAAGAGAGCAAAAATATGTCCAATCCTCCCCTCCTAACAACCCATCATCTATTAGGGTCTGCATCCCAAACAAGTGGTTTGGGATGAGGACTAGCTTTTGGGTGAAACAAAATAAAGTGGTAGGGCACAACACCATCTTCGCTTGCTGATTCTTCAAGGTGTTAATATATGTGATCATGTGGAGATTATTCTCTCCTCTTTGGTAAATGGAAGGAAAATGAAGCCCCAACCATGTATAGAAATACTCAAGGAAGAAATACACCAACTTCTCCTAAATCCGACCCTCCTGGAGACCCGCTTCCATGATGTCTTGTAGGTCACTATACAAGAAACAAAGACCGGGGACCGCCAGGGCCAGGTTCATGCAAATCCCATCAGCAAGGTTAGCAGTAGCAATGAATACTCTAGGGCATATACGTTCACCTACGCTACTCAGGAGATCCCACCCTCTTAAAAAGGCCGCATAAACTCCAACCAAGAAAGCAGGGCCATTAAGATCGATGCTTTGCCAAATGTTGTGTTTTGTCTATGGCAAAGTCTTATCCCCAGTGGTTAGACCCGAAGGACTCTGACAAATATGCCCAAGCTAGTTGCTATACGAGACGTTTATGTCATTAAACTCAGAGAATATCTGGAATAGCCTTTGACATGTAGCAGAAAGCACTTCGAAGTGCTTATTGAAGGGAATATACTCCTCCATTAGCCTTCCCTCAAAAAGCAAATGGCTTATGCCAATAAATTCCCATAGTGAGATTCCTAGCTCATGATACTAGCATAGAAATGTGTTGCTATTAGGTCACCATCTTGAAATTGCTTCTGCTACCATCGTGTGGTGTTTATCAAAGTTACCAATGGAACCCTGCAACGCTTTAGCTATCCCAATGACATCTATTTTTGCACAGTAGTTGTGAAGGTAATGTTCGATGAGAGCTTCCCATCTACTCCCACCACTTGAAAAAGAAGAAGACCTCTTGTAGAGCCAGCCTACCCATTTCACCTTTCCCAAATTAATCCTCCAAATTAAACTTCTAAGATCGTTGGTGGTGGAATCTTTGAGAGTTTTCCTTCTTTAATGGAGGGAAGTAGTGTTCACAGACTGAATTGTTCCAACAAGCACGATCATCTAGGTGACACCAACCCTTATAGATAGATCTAATATAGTTAGGTGAGCTCGGTGCATAATCAATTATTGGGTCGACAAATTCCATATTGAAAAGGCTTCGGCTACGAGCCCATTTATGAGTCTGATGAATTAGGAAAAGAAAGCTTTCACGGCACCCACGGTTGTACAAAATTCATCTCCTAGGCACCATTGCTTTACAAAGAAAAGAAAGCTAAAATTAGATATTTACAAGACAAAGTATGTATATTTTAACATCTTATAAACATTTGCGCAAATGAGCAGTTTGGGTGCACGAATGTGACTTATGGTTTTACATTCGCACCCATTTCTACAACAATGCAAATTTGGCAGTGTCATGCCTAATTGTGGGTGAATGACTAAAGGTTTATCCATTCACGCCATGCATCTTGCCTAGAAAGGAGTGCATAAATGAGAGGTGCCTCAACCCGTGAATAAACATAGGGAGAGCCCATTGCAACCACTCAAGCCAGCTTTTAAGCGGTGCATGGTTGCCGAAAACCTAATCCTCGCCTGAGATGAAGATCACTCCCAGATGTGCCTTGAAGGTTAAAAATGCTCAAAATTAAGCCAAAACTATCCAAATTTATCCCAAAATGGTCGTATTCTCGAGGCCAAGCTACTCATCTAAATGAAATTAACATTTGAAGCCCTAAAACTCACCTAGAATCGAAAGAGGGGTTTTGGGTTCAAGAAAACAAAAAGGTATCGCATAGAGGGATTTCCCAAGGTTTGAAGTTGAAGATTGAATGCAAAAATGGTAAGGGCTCAAAGCTTGAAGCTCTCGGCAATGACGATTCTTTTAAAGTCTCTTTGAAGATGAACCAAGGAAGAAGAGGGTTGAGTCTTTATACCTGTAGGGGTAATTCGGTCCAACCACAAGATATTTAAAAGAACCCACCTAATTAGGAGGGTAGGATGGTCCTTTCATTCATTAGCTATAAGAGGAAGGTAATCAAAGATACGTGTGCCGTTAGTTATCATTATTCCTTGAAGAACGGATTTTGAATTATGATGTGTGAATGTGAAATACAAATATCACTTGCCCATAATTATTGAGCGAATGAAGTATCCAACCATTCATTCACCAAAAAATTTTAGACTAGCGAATTACGAAAGCTATCTTCATTCACCACCACTAAGATTAAAATGCGTTCAAAGTCAGCAGGGAACAAGGTGATTGAGAGTTTTACTAGATCTTGGCTATGCATTTAGCTTCCATGATACCAAAATCTGGTTTAACTTCGTGGCTTTGTGCCTACAGAAATAATCAAGCTTTATAAGCATGGATTTTGTTAAAGTATGGTCCTCATAATTCTAGGAGATAACCAACTTTTCCTAGCTTAAAAGTCTATTTCATACCAATAAGTACTAACATCCTTTTGGATAAAGTATACAAATTTTTGGAGTATTTAATTGACATAAAGGCATAAAGAACATAGAAACACAAAAAGAAAGACAATTCATTGATGATATGTTCAAAGGATTACATATTCATTGATAAACCAAATAGAGAAAGTTGACATGTTAAACCTGTAAAGAAAATTAAAAGAAAGCTTTAAACCTGTCGTGAAGTTCTTGAGAGAGGGGAGCTTGCTACTGAAGAATGATATCAACATCAGACTGCTTAGCCACCTATTCAGGGTGTGTTTCATCATTAACATTTTCTCATCTTGAAACCAAAATAGTTTTGGCCCGAGCAATCAAATTCTCCTTGCTTTCAACAACACACTCACTCTCCTCCAAAATGACGTCATAAGTAGCTATGCGATCTATGATATGAGTGTACTCCATTTTGACATAATCAAAATGTTTTACAAATACTATCTATCAGTTTCGCATATGCAAAACTTTCCGAACGAGTCATTTCAGCGTGGCCTTGCTTCAAACAAACTATCTTCTCTTCAAGCTCTACTATGAGTGTTTCAAGGTTAGGGATAGATTGATAGAGTTTTAGAGTCTCTTCAACCTGTGCTATGACAGCCAATGAATTCAAAAGAGACTCCATAATTTGCCTAATTCCCACATTTTATAGTACATCTCCATGTCATTCAGACAGGCTAAGGCTCTGGCTCGGGTACGCAATAATGCAAGTTCCTCAGGTTCCATAACTGTGAGGCATCACAGAAGATGAGCATGACCATCAAATGCCCATTTCGCACTCTCATGAAAATCTGCTAACTCATGCTCATTGTAATCCTCTAGTGGTAGAACTTCTTCATCCTCGAAAGAAAGCTCTGCACAATAAAAAGAAAGTCAAAATTCAAAATAGCTTATTACTTTTACCAAAGAAAAATACCTGGTCCTAGAATAGGCTCAGGTTCTGGGGAAGGTTTAGGTTCTGACGACGAATCAGGATCTAGTATTGGATGATTATCCTCAAAATCCGACAAGTCAATTATTAGGAGATTATCCTTGGAATCCGATGAATCAATAATTATAGGCACCGGATCATAATGACGTTCCTGTCTTATGGTAGGACTTGGTCTTGAGTTGGTCCAAGACCTAAGTCTCATGCTCTTAGGAGGGATACCATTAGAAGCAAATGATGCCTCCCTTCTTATGCTAAAGGACTTTCTTTTAGGTGCCATTACCTGAAAAAAAAAAAAAAACAAAAACAAAAGATATAAGGTTATCTGCAATGAGAAGTAAGAACCGCGAATGAAGTATAGACTAGGCGAATGGACATCAACTATCCACATTCGTGCACACTAGTCTGTGCAACAAAGTCCATGAATCTCAACTCGTGAATGAACGCAAGGGGATCCATTCATAGCCCACTCCAGAAGATATTCACAAGGTAAACCTGGAAAACACGAATGAGTTGCTGGAGATGTGACCACCCTAGAAAAGATGACTGGAAGTCTAAACAAAACAGAAAAAAATATTTGGACTCAAAAACCTAAAATCTTTTCTAAGATTTCTCCAAAATCCTACCAAAAATTGTCCTTGCCCATACAAGAAGAAATCAAGCTCAGAAAGAAAAAAAGAAAATATAAAGAGAAAGAAAATAGATACTTCCGATGTTCATCATGCTTCAAATGATCAATAGAAAGAAAAGAAGTATGGAAAAAGAACAGGGAACTCAAGTTTACAAAGTTAATGTCTCAAAAAAGTTTTGTTTCAAAAGATGAGTTGAAGAAGAATAAAGGAGGCTTATATACTTGTGGAGGGGTATATTTGTCAAAATAAAGAAAATTTTAAAATCCTAGGAACTAATAAAGAAAGAATATCAACAATAATAACTGAAGACCATTATTTTTGCTTCAAAAAATGCACCATTATTTTTACGCTCGCAGTGCATTTTTTGAGGGGGGAAACTATAGAAACCCAAAGTATGCGTGAATGGAAAAATAATATGACATTCCTCACACTTAGGTTCGGCAAATGAATAATCACAACCTCATTCACTCAATAGCAAATGTTCTTAGATACTTACGTTTATCACCAAAATTGTGCGCAAATGCACTGTTCATATTCACGCACTACAGAAACCATAAACTAAAATTTGACTCTATCTTCTTCTAGGGTGGTTATTTTGGATGGTCATGACTCTTATGAGTTCCTTAACTACCCAGGAGATGGAAGATGGTGGATTCTCACATAAAAGAATCACCTATATCTTTGGGATAAGGATTAAAGAATCCCACTCCAACAAAAAAACCATGAAGGAGATAGAGTTCTTCTTCAACAAGGACTCTCCTCTAACTCATTTTTGCACCTATAAATACTTCAAAGATTGGCATGAGGAGGTAAGCCTTAGAAGTTGGAGAAGTTCTAAAAGTTTTGAAGATCCATTGTAAGCATAAGCTCTCAAGAAACCAAGCAAATTGTACCCATCCCTTGAAGGTCTATAAGTTTACCTCTCTTCCAAAAGAGGAAAGAGCAAGTCCATTATTCTTCTGCAATCTCTCTAAGGAAGATATCATAGAAAGCTTAATGACGAATCAAGCTATGGCTAGGTAAATTTGCTGATGTATGAACAGTGTAATCATATATACGCTAAATAAATGAATATTATCTTTTCTTTCATCCCTTCTTCTTCTTCATGTTAATGCAACTTTGTTTTATAATACAAGTCGAGAAACTTAAAGTTAATCAGAGGTTGGCTGTGTCAAATGGTTGTAATTAACAAGTCCATTAAACTTGAAGTACTAGCCCTTGCTCATAAAATAATAAACTAGCCTCTAAAACAGCTAGGTAATTTGTTCAACGAATTTCGTCTTGTACAACTCGAAATTTAGTGTTACACAGTGTGGGTCTCATAGGAAGTGACCAATTTCTACACTCAGATAAGTGAATCTTCTATCAAGAACTTTCATAAGCCACAACCCAATCTTGGTCTATCGAACTCAATAAGAAATTCACATTCTCATCCTACATCATCCATGAGTTTAACTCACAAGTAACAAGCACATGTTCTACATGAAATACCTTTTGTAAGAACCACACATTCATCTACAAGAATTATACTTGTAGGTTCACCATAGGAAGGGACACATTTCATTAATTAAAATTTGTGCTTATAAGTGGGTGATTCATTTGACACATTTTTTCATTGAACCTTGAGTCATTAGGTTGGTTTCTCATTGAACCTTGAGCAGTAAGGTTGGGTGTCTAGTCAAAATACATATTCTAGGATTTCAAATCCCATTCCCCTCAATGTAATGGAGGTTAACTTTTTACTCAAGCCTTTCGAGAATGGGTTTACCAAGTTCTCCTTAGACTTCATATACTGTACAGCCACAATGTTGTCAATGATAAGACCCTTCATATGATTACGCTTCAAGTGTGCGGTCCTAGATTTTTCATTATAATTCTTGTTGTTTGCTTTAAGGATAGCAACTTGATATCATATTAGATGGTTAAGGCTGGCACAAGTTTGTCCCATATTGGTACGTTTGTTAAGACATTTCTTAACTACTCTACCTCTTTTTCTACAAAAGACAAGGCTACAAACCCTGGTTCCATTGAAGAATGGGTTAAGCACGTTTATCTTTTAGATTTTCAAGAGATCACACCTTATACTAAAGTGAAAATCCAAACAGTTAAAGATTTGGAATCATCTAGATCAGAGTTCAAAGTAGCATCACTATGTCCTTCGACGTTAGCATAATCCTTGCCATAGCGAATTTCATAGTTCATGGATCCTTTTAGATACTGTAAAATTGTATATAATGCATTTCAATGCATATTCCCTGGATTGCTAGTGTATCTACCAAGCATCCTTACAACAAAGGCGATGTTATGCCAAGTGCAGTACATGACATACACTAAGCAGTCAATGATCTGTGAGTATTTGTATTGTGATACTCAACTCCCTATGTTGTTCATCAACTTAAAGTTAGGATTCATTGCGGTAGATGCTGGAATGGTCTCAAGCATATCGAACTTCTTGAGTACCTTCTTAATGTAACTAGATTGTGAAATCACAATGCCTTTATCATCTCAAATGATTTTGATTCCAAGAATTACTTCAACAACCCCCAAGTCTTTCTTGTTAAACACTGAAGATAAAACTTATTTATGTCATTGACACAATATTCATTAGTTTCGAAGATGAGCATGTTGTCCACGTAGAGATTAATGATCACACATGACCCTCCTTTGGTCTTAGAGTAAATCCACATGTTTCCATCGTTTGATGTGAATCCATTACTAATGAGAGTCTATCTAAACTTGTTGTGCCATTGCTTAGGTGCTTGCATCAGTCCATATAAGGATCTTATTAGCTTGTAAACTTTCTTCTCTTGTCTAGACATTATGAATCCTTTGGGTTGATCTATGTAAATTTCCTTTTCCAATTGACCATTCAGGAAGGTAGTCTTTACATCCATCTGATGTATAGTTAAGTTATTTATAGAAGTCACGTCCAATAACAACTTAATAGTCAAAATTCTCATAATAGGTGTCAAAGTAGTCGAAGTCTTTCTTCTCTTTAAACCCTTTGGCCACTAAGTGGGTCTTATATTTCTTAACTATGCTGACAAGTTTAAACTTCTTCCTAAATATCTACATACAACCAATTATCTTGTACCCCTGAGGGAGATCCACTAGAACCATGTATTGTTTGACATTATGGAATGCATTTCGTCATCAATCACTTCCTTTTAGAACATAACATCATGTGACCTCATAACTTTATTGTAGGAGAGTGGGTCTCCTTTAACAACACAAATAGAGAAATTAAGACCAAAGTCCTTTTTTCCCTCTTTCTAATACTTCTTTGTGGTAGAGGCATAGTTATCTTAGTTGCTCTGTTTCTTTTTTTAGAGTTAATGACATTAATCCCCACTATTTTTTAGGTCTTCTAGAAGGGAAACACGTTCTCAAAGAACTCAGCATTGGTGGATTCAACAATGGTGTGTGGACTAGGAGTCTCTAGATTCAAAAATCTATAGGCCTTGCTTGTCATGGAGTATCCAATGAAAATGCAATCAGTTCCTCATGGTCTGACCTTAGATGTATGCTCGTGTGGTACTTTTACTTGAGCTAAACATCCCTAGGTTCTGAAGTAGCTCAAATTGGGCCTCCTCCTTTTCATATCTCATATAGAGTAATCTCAAGTTTCTTTTGAGGATCTTTATTCAGTATATGGCAGACAGTCAACAATGCCTCACCCCACAGGTTCAAGCATAAACTAAAGCCTATCAACATGTTTTGACCATTTCAGTCAAAGTGTATTTCTTTCTCTCTACAATCCCATTCTGTTGTAGAGTGTAAGGTGTAGATGTCTCTTTTTAAATCCCACAGTTTTCACAAAATTTGATGAATTTGGAGTTTATGTACTCACCTCCCCTGTCAGATCTCAATACTTTGATCTTTAGGTTAATGAGATTTTCAACTTCAGCTTTATAAGATTTAAATTTCTTAAATGCTTCATCTTTAGTTCTTAGTAGATATAAATAAGTATATTTTGATGCATCATTGATGAAGGTTATGAAGTATCTTTTCCCTCCTCTAGAAAGAGTATTCATCATCTCACAGATGTTGGTGCGTATCAAGTCTAACACATTTAGTGATCTCTGCACACTTTTGAATGATGTGCGTATGACTTTGCATTTGCTGCACAAAATACATTTCTCATTATCTGTATTAGCAAGATTGTTAATAAGTCCCATATTAGACATGCACTTGACCTTGTTATAATGAACCTGACCTAATCTACTATGTCATAATTCACAAGATTCAATCAACTACGAAGAAGTAGAAGACATCTCATTTATAACATTAAGCTTGAACATTCTAGACTTAGAAAATCCTTTGCCTACAAATATTTTGTTAGTAAGCACAAACTTATCAGAATTGAACACCAACTTGAAGCCATGTTTGCTCAGCAGCGATCCAGAGACAAGGTTCTTCCTGATGTGTGGGACATGTAAGACTTCTCTAAGGGTAATGATTTTCCCAAAGGTAATCTGCAACTTTATTGTGCCTTTTCCAATGACCTGGGAGGATGAGGAGTTCCCCATGAACATGTTCTTACCTTCCCCCACAATTTGATAGGTTATGAACAATGTTCAATTGCCACATATGTGCTTTATAGTATTGGTGTTGATCCACTAATCAATCTCCTCTCCGGCCATGTTGGTCTCAGTCACAATAACAAAAGCTCATCATCTTAGACTTTTCACTTACATTTATTCTTCTTGCTATGTCATTCATTACCATGCTTTTCATTGGTGACAGGCTCTTTCCAGGTGACCTATCTTGCCATAGACGTAGCAGTGCATCTTAGTTCTTGTCTCTTCATAATACTTGTCATAGGAGTACTTTCGGCCTTTATTAGTCCTCTTAAAATCTTTTCTCCTTCGAGAGAGTTGGCCCTTAGACCTGTTTTCAACAACATGAGCCTTCTCAATCGGCTTAGGCTTCTTTCATTTCTTCCTTGCGAGCTCCTGCACCCGAAGGTGGTGCATCAGAGTGTCAAGCTCTATGTCTTTAATTTCATGAATGAGCTTGGTCTTGTAATCTTTCCATGATGGAAGCAATATGGAAATCAGTCGTTGACGTGAAATATTGGGTCTAGAAACTTCTCTGTAGTAGTGATTACATCAGCAAATTTTTGGAAATTCTTGGCTTGTTCTAAAACTGACTAGTTATCCAACATCTTGAATTCTTTATAGCTTTGTACATTAAACTTCTTGCTCCTAGCAACTTCACCCTTGTAGACCTTTACTATAGCATCCCATAGCTCTTTTGCAGTCTTGGTCTTTTTAACAAATTGATTAAAAAGCTATCAAAAGCGTTTCCAAAATCATATGATGGCACTTGTAATCAGCTGCTTTCCAATTCTTATTTACCTCAAGAGCGAAATTAATTTCATCAAGTGTGAAAGGTCCCTGGTTGCACAAAGGGAGCAAACATATCTTCAAATTGTTGATTTTCGATATGATAAATCAAGTTGAAGGAACTTTAAATGCAATACAAAACAATCACACAATTTACTTGAATAATCATGCACAAAATCATTCATTCGCTCACTATCATTCATGCATTGGCATTCACACATTGTCATTTGCGCATTGTCAGATGGTTCATTCGCAAGCACCAGACTAGGTTCATTCATAAGAGTCAGGCTAAGTTCATTTGTGAACTTAGACTTCGCAAGTATCAAACTTGTTCATTCGTGAGTATCAAACTTAAGTTCAAACTTTAAGATTTTCTTTTGTTTGTCTTAATACTGATTCATCTAAGATGGAGAATGTGTTGTTATCATGTTTCTTGAAGATAGTCGAAGCCTTCCAGTATTGTGCAAGGGATGCAGCCAAGCTAACTACGGGATACAATCTCGCTCGAGTAAAACCCTTGTCTCTCAGTGGAGTCACACACTTCGGTAGAGACGAATAAACCTTTGTAGTTACTTAAAGCCGGGTGTCACAATATATTTAGATATGTCAAAAATTTTGGCAGCATGACATTCTCGTTTATGTCCAAGGAAATATATATTTGGTCAAGACACGTCATGATTTCTCACAATATCAAAAGTGTCGAGACAACTCAACTCATAAAGAGGATGCTTCTCTCGAAAGAGAAGGCATTTTCTAGAGGAGTATGTGATCAGTGACCGTAAGGCTACCGCCAAGGTCTCAACAGTAACTAGAGGTGACTTTGCTTTAGGAGTGTAGTCCTGGATTTCTCATTATAATTCTTGTTGTCTGCCTTAGAGATGGTAGCTTGATTATCGCAGTAGATGGTTAAGGTCGGCATAGGTTTGTCCCATATTGGTACATCTATTAAGACATTTCTTAACTAATCTACCTCTTCTCCTACCAAAGACAAGGCTACAAACTCTGGTTCCTTCGAAGATAGCGAGATCCTTGCCGTAGTGAATTCTATAGTTCATGGTTCCTTTCAGATACTGTATAACTATATATAATGTATTTCAATGCATATTCCTTAGGTTGCTAGTGTTTCTACTAAGCATCCCCACTACAAAGGCGATGTTAGGTGAAGTGCAATACATAGCATACATTAAGTAGCTGATGATCTATGAGTATCTGTATTGTGATACTCGACTCCCTATGTTGTTCATCAACTTAAAGTTGGTATTCACTGGGATAAGTGCTGGAACAGTCTCAAGCATATCAAGCTTCTTGAGTACCTTCTTAATATAACTGGATTGTGAAATCACAATGCTTTTATTATCTCAAATGATTTTGATTCCAAGAATCATTTCCACAATCTCTAGGTCTTTCATGTCAAACACTGAAGACAAAAACCTCTTTGTGTCATTGACATAGTATTCATCAGTTTCGAAGATGAGCATGTTGTCCACATAGAGACTTATGATCACACACGACCCTCCTTTGGTCTTAGAGTAAATGCATATGTTTCCATCATTGGATGCAAATCCACTAATGATGAGAGTCTGTCTGAACTTGTCGTATCATTGCTTAGGTGTTTGCTTCTATCCATATAAGGATCTTATTACCTTGCAAAATTTCTTCTCTTATCCAAACGTTATGAATCCTTTGGGTTGATCCATGTAAATTTTTTTTCCAATTAACCGTCCAAGAAGGTAGTCTATACATCCATCTGATGTATGATCATGTTCTTCATAGAAGCCACAGCTAGCAACAACTGGATAGTTGAGATTATCACAATAGGTACATAGGTGTCAAAATAGTCAAAGTCTTTCTTCTCTTTGAACCCTTTGGCCACTAAGCGGGCCTTATATTTCTTAACTGTTGTCAGGTTTAAGCTTCTTCATGAATATCCACTTACAACCAATTGTCTTATACTCCTGAGGGAGATCCACCAGAACCATGTATTGTTTGACATTATGGAATGCATTTCGTCATCAATCACTTCCTTCTAGAACATAGCATCATGTGACCTCATAACTTTATTGTAGGAGAGTGGGTCTCCTTTAACAACACAAATAGAGAAATTAAGACCAAAATCCTTTTTTTCCCTCTTTCTAATACTTCTTTGTGGTAGAGGCATAGTTGTCTTAGTTGCTCTGTTTCTTTTTTTAGAGTTAATGACATTAATCCCTACTATTTTTTAGGTCTTCTAGAAGGGAAACACGTTCTCAAAGAACTCAACATTGGTGGATTCAACAATGGTGTGTGGACAAGGAGTCTCTAGATTCAAAAATCTATAGGCCTTGCTTGTCATGGAGTGTCCAATGAAAACGCAATCAGTTCCTCATGTTCCGACCTTGGAGGTATGCTTGTGTCGTAGTTTCACTTGAGCTAAACATCTCT
>JAOXJP010185762.1:0-12366 GCA_025762735.1 Platanus orientalis
AAATGAAATATACCTAAGCTCGGTAGTGAGCTTTAGAAGAGTGGATGTAGGCCCGAGTGCCGAACCACTATAAATCTCTTGTTGTGGTTTGTATGTGTGATTGCTTGTCTCTTTACTTGAATGTTCTCTACTACTCTTACATAGCACCTATTTGACATAATACTTGAGTAGATACATTGGAGCACACACACACACAATTAGGTTAAGTTTAAAAAGAGATTAAAATCAACTACAATAAAAATTGAAAAATGGGTAAATTAATTAAGAAATCCTATTCACCCCCCCCGTCTAAGATTACTTTAGAGTAATTTCAATTGGTATCAAAGCCTAGGTTGCTCACATAGGATTTAACATCCTAAGTAAGGTCTTAGAAAAAATCTTAGATGGCTAGAGAAGATAGTGGTATGTCTATTAACACCCCTTTATTCTTTAATGGAATAGACTATGGCTATTGGAAATCTCGGATGGAGATATTCCTAAATGCCTATGACCCGAGGGTATAGAGCACAATTGTCGATGACTATATACAGCTTGATAAACCAAGAAGTGAGTGGACTCCCATCGAGGCGGATGCTTATAAGTTCAACTTTAGGGCATTGAATGCCAAAGCAAGTGGCCTTGCCCCAGATGAGTTTAGAAGGATAGTTCATCTTAAGATGGAAAATAAAGTGTGAAAGCTTCTCTCTGTTACCCATGAGGGTACAAGTACCATTAAGATGTCTAACCTTCAAATGTACACACCACAACTTAAAGCTCTTAGGATGGAGGAGGATGAAGAAATCTCCCAATTCAACGTCAAGTTGTCAAACTTAGTGAATTTTATGAGGAGTCTAGGTGATGACATTCCCAAGTCTAAGGTGGTTAGGAAAGCACTTAGCTCCCTCCCCAAAAGGTTTAGGCCTAAGGTGATTTCCATAGAAGAAAGCAAAGACTTAGAAGTCACGAAACTAGAGGAGTTGATTGGCTCACTTCAAACTTTTGAAGTAGCTATTAAGGAACCTACCAAGAAGAAGGGCATTGCTCTAAAGGTAGAAGAACCCTCTGAATTAAATAAAGATTCAGATGATAACTTGACTCTTGTTACTAAAACGTTTAAGAAGTTCTTTTGAAAAAATACTAAGGATTACTCTAAGAAAAAACAAAAGAGAAAGTTTTACCCGGGATACAAAAAAGATTTCTCTAAAGAACCTCCCATTTGCTATGAGTGTAAAGGAAGGGGATATATTATCGAGGATTATAGCAATAAGAAGAACAAGTAAAAGTCCAAGGGTAAAGCCACATGGGATAATAAGTCTGAGACTTCAGAACATGAGCCCTAAAGTAGTGAGGAAGTGCCACATGGGATGATGAGTCTAAAACTTCAGAACATGAGTCCCAAAGTAGTGGGGAAGCTCCTTCACAAGAGATCAGAGCCTCTATGGTTTTTGGTACTCCCATGAGTTCACTTTTGGAAATAAGTGACTCAAGTAGTAAAGATGAAGGAGAATGTAAAGAAGAGGAAGAGATCTATGATACACAAGAAGCATTCAATGATCCTTTTGTGTAAAATGTGGAGTTGGGGAAGAAGAGCAAACAACTTAAAAGGGAAGCTATGAAGTTGACGGAAAAGTCAAAATCCCTTGAAAACACCATCTCCACTCTTCAATAAGAGTCTTTTTGGGAAAGTGAAAAGAAAATGATCTTTTTAAAGAAAATTATTTGTTGCTATGTGCCAAGGAGGAAATGAACCTAAAATTAGTGGAATTAGAGAAGAAGCTTAATGACTCTAGACCATTTTTAGGCTTAGAAAATGATAATAAGAAACATGAGCAGAGAAGACTTCTTGAGGACAATAAAAAATTGTCTAACAAGGTTCTTGAACTTGAGAAGAAGCTTAAAACCTTAGAAGAAGAAAATGATGAGTCTCATAGTGATGACTCACTCATCCAAGAGTTGGAAGACTACGTCAAAACTCTAAATGAGAGAAACAAATCTCTTAACTTGACTTATGCTCAACTCACAATGAAGTCCCTTGATTTCCTTAAACAAATCAAGGAGCTTGAAGAAGATAAGAGGAAGAACATTTCAATGTTTGCCCAAGAAAATGAGAAGTTTGAAAAGATACTATGGGTAAAAAGTATGGGGATATGACCGGACTAGGTTATAATTTTGAGGTCAATGCCTCCTCATTTCAAGGACCCAAGAATGGATTTGTCAAAGTTAAACGATCTACTCAACCACCTCCACAACCTTCCAATTGGGGAAAGGAAAAGGTGGAGCCACAACGACCTTATCAAATGTCAAACAAGGTTGAGAAGAAAACCTCTACCTCATTCAAAGGTAAAACACCTATGGGTCAAGGTAGAGATTGGAAGAGATCCATGCAACCCTAATCAAGATCCTATACATAAGTGATTGAGAGTAGACCTTAATCCAATCAAGCATCTTCCTCTAAAGGAGCTCAAGGGATCAGCAAACTTTATTCCTATGCCAATGAGGCATGAAACAGATTTCAACCAAACAAGGCTCCCATTGCTAGAGGATTCCAAGGGAATTCCTTCACTTCTAAGAAGACTAAAGCACATCCTAGTCAATATAGGAAACCTAAAAGAGTCCAACAATCCTTCTACAATGAATAACCTAGAAAGAAGATAACAAAATCCCATGCACCTAAAAGACTCATATTCTGTTGCATCTATTGTGGCTTAGAAGGGCACATTAAGGTGGATTATAGAAAGAGGAAAAATGACATGAAATCCTAAAGAATGCAATCAGAAGAATGTTAATAAAAAAAACTATTTTCAAAATATTGAAAATAGAAACTTTATAAAAAGAAGATTTAACCCAACAACAAAGTGCTAAAAGGCAACCCTCTAAACCTTTCAAGGTTAAGAGTATAGGTAAGGAAGGATAACCTGAAGTGTTTGGTCATTCACACCACACTAAGAGCTAGAAGTTCATCAAGATGGTATCTTGATAGTGGATGTTCTAAACACATGTCTGCTGAGAGAGATTTGTTTATCAAACTTAAGGATGCTCAATGTGGATATGTCACATTTGGTGATGGAAACATTGCCAAAATCTTTGGGGTAGAAACCATAGCAGCCTTCTACATTCCATAACTCACCAAGGCTCTTTATATGCAATGCCTTAAGCACACTTGATAAGAATTAGCCAAATATGTGATAAAGGTTATAAAGTTCAATTCGACAAAAATGGATGTGTGATCAAGGATCACAAAAAATACAACATCCTAACCGAAGGAGTAAGGATAAGTGACAATTGCTATGTCATTGAACCCCATCCTTAACAAGGGGATACTTGTCTTACCACCTAAAATGATGAAACCAATCTTTGGCATCAAAGATTAGGACACCTTAACTTTAGGGATCTTGCAAGACTTAACAAGAAGGGGATAGTCAAGGACCTTCCCAAGTTTAGCAAGGTTAACAACCCAATGTACAAAAATTGTCAAATGCAAAAACAAATTAGGGTCTCTCACAAGAAAGTTACATAAATAGGTGTTGGCTGTTGGAGTCACTAGCCAGCAATCACCCTTAGGGACTCGCTGACACGTGTAGGGGGGCCCTTATCAGGGGTGCCCTCAACCTCATACGTGGCATCAGTGCTTGATAACCCATCTTGTCGGTGTGCCATGTGTGCACTGTGAAGCCCCTTAGGCTCGTCCGCAGCATGTTATAGATGCGGGGCTCTACGCTGCCAAAGGGGTAAAAGAGTTAAGTCTCCCTTTCTGGACACCAATTGGTTTTCAGCTAAGATGACTTAGCTTTGGTCCTTGCAATTGGTATCAAAGCGAGGTTGTAGGTTCGAGTCCCCCGGGCATCACTAGGGGGGATTGTTGGCTGCTGGAGTCACTAGCTAGCAATCACCCTTAGGGACTCGCTGACACATGTGGGGGGGCCTATGGGGGGTGCCCTTAACCTCATACGTGGCATAAGTGCTTGACAGCCCATCCTGCCAGTGTGCCACATGTGCACTGCGAAGCCCCTCAGGCCTGCCCACAACATGTTATAGATGTAGGGCTCTGCACTATCAAAGGGGTAAAAGAGTTGAGTCTCCCTTTCTGAACACCAATTGGTTTTCAGCAAAGATGACTTAGCTTCGGTCCTAACAGTAAGGACTACTAGACCCCTAGAACTTCTTTATATGGACTTGGCTAGTCCAACTAGAATGGAGAAGTATTTCATGGTTGTGGTTGATGATTTCTCTAGATGCACATGAGTAGTATTTTTAAGAGAGAAATCCGAGGCTTTCAACAAATTCTTAAAAATTTGTAAGAGAATTCAAGTTGAAAAGGATCTAACCATTAAGCGAATCCGAAGCGATCATGGAAGATAATTTAAGAATCCTAAATTCTCAAATTGGTGTGAAGAGTTAGGAGTAAAACATGAGTTTTCAGCCCCTAAAACTCCTCAACAAAATGGGGTGGTTGAAAGAAAGAATAGAACTCTTCTCAACATGGTTACGTCAATGTTCACTAGCAAAAACATTGCTAAGAGGTTTTGGGCTGAGGCAATTAGCACAGCGTGCTATGTCTCCAACCGTGTTTATATTAGATTGGGTACGTCTAAAAATGTAGCAGTAGATGACTTTGAGGCAACTTATGAGCAAAGAAACTTGCTAGTTGTGTTGTTTGACCATAAGAATGAGAGTTCATCTCAATTAGAAATTGAGAAATTTTAAGAAGATCAAGAAGAGCACTCTTCTCAATCTAGTTCCAATGATGATGTTGAAGAAATTTAACTTCAAGCCAAGGACAAGAGGTTCACTAAGGGGTTGTCACGAGGTGATATTATTGGTGATCACAACATTGGAGTGAAGACAAGGAGACAAATTGAAAACATCCTTAGTCACTTTTGCTTCACATCCAAGATAGAGCGAAAACTTGTTAAAGAGGCTCAAAATGATCCAGAATAGATCTTGGCCATATAAGAGGAACTAAATCAATTCCAAAGGAATGATGTATGGTTTCTCACTGAAAGACCATCTAACAAGAATGTCATTAGTACCAATGGATATTTAAGAATAAACATGGTACAGTGCAAAGAATAAGTCTAGAGTTGTTGCAAAGCAGTATGCCCAAATAGAAGGTATTGACTTTGAGGAGACATTTGCCTCTGTTGCTAGGTTGGAGTCTATTAGGATCCTTTTATCTATAACATGTCATTTAAAATTTAAATTATATCAAATGAACATTAAGAGTGCATTCCTAAATGAAATTCTCCAAGAAGTATACGTCGAGCAACTTGAGCGATTTGTAGATCCTCACTTGCCGAACTACATATACTGACTCAAGAAAACACTTTATGGTCTCAAGCAAACTCCAAGAGCTTGGTAGGAGAAGCTCACTAGATTTATTCTTGATCACCATTTTGACCAAGTGAGTGTAGATAAAACACTCTTCATTAAGAAGTAAAATGGTCACATATTCATTGCTCAGATATATGTAGATGATATCATTTTTGAGTCTACCAGTGAGGAGATGTCTTATGGTTTTGCCAAAACAATTAAATCAAAATTTGAGATGAATATAGAAGGAGAACTAAGGTTCTTCTTAGGTCTTTAAATGAAGAAAACAAATGATAGCATCTTTTTGAGCCAAACTAAGTTTGCAAAAGACCTAGTCTCCAAGTTTGGGTTGTAAGAATCTAAACCAACTAACACCCCCATTACCACAAGTGACAAGATCACTAAAGACCTTGAGGGAGCCAAGGTTAACTCCACCTACTATAGGAGCATTATTGGGAGTTTGTTTTATATAATTGTGAGCAAACTAGACATTGCCTTAGTGTAGGTGCATGTGCTAGATATGAAGTTGCTCCACATCTTAAGGTAGCTAAGAGGATTATCCGGTATGTCCATGAGATGTTGACTAGGCTGGCGATGTGGAGGATCGCGAAAGCATGACTGGAGGTTACTTTTACATAAGCAACAATCTTGATTCTTAGCGCAATAAGAAATAAAACTCCATCTCATTGTCAACTGTTGAGACTAATTATATTGCAGCCAGTAGTGGATGTACCCAATTCTTGTGGATAAAACAAATGCTAAGAGACTATGAGTTGGAACGAGGCACCATGAGTCTATTTGTAGACAACAAAAGTGTCATTGACATCTCTAAGAATCCTGTCCAATATTCTAGGACAAAACACATTGACATTAGACACCATTTCATCCATTAATTAGTGGAAGAAAATGTTGTATCCTTGGACTATGCCAAGACCGAAGATCAACTTGTTGACATCTTAACCAAACCTCTTGATTCCAAGAGGTTTGAGTACCTTCGGAGTGCTATAGGATTGTGCACCATTTAGGAAAACCATGTAGGCTTTCCTAAGTTCATGGGTGTAATGATAGAAAAGGAAAAAGATCAAGGGAGCATGGTTAGTACTCTGAAAGAGAATAGGGAGATCCCACTTCAAAAAATTTGACTAAAAAATGCTCAACATCAGAGTCGCAATTGGTTGCTAGATTTGTAATTGATTGTGCCCAAATCGATTACAAATCACGCAATCGATTACACCCAAACCGATTACAGATCACGTAATCAATTTTGAGATAATTTCAGCACAATATTTGCATGTGATTTAAATAGATGCTGGATGAGATTTTTCTCATTTATCCACTCGAGTTCGTGCCTATTCACCTCCCTAGAGCTCCCTAACATTGGTTTTTGATCTCCCCTCTCAAAACCCTAGCTTTTCCATCTCTCACCATGCCTCCTCTCATGAAGAAGACCACATATCAAAGGGTGGTTCCTCTTTAAATCCCTCTCAGAATCCCGAGAGTGACCTATAGTGGCCCTGGCCAGGTTCCAAAAGGAATGTCGCGTCATTTTCTTCGTGCAAGGATGCTACTAGTCTTGAGTGGGACCAGAGAATCTTTTTCTAAAAGATCCATCATCATCGAACGCTCAATAAAGGCTGAGACTCTTCAAACTATGAGGCTATTTGAGATGTTGGAGGGTAGATAGTGGTTGCCTCCCACTTCTGTGACCAGGCCAATGCAAGTAGTGGTGCGGATTTTCTACACCAACTTCTTCAACATCAACTGCAACACCCACATTTTTGGACAACAGTGAATGGGGTGTCTTTGAAGGTCAGCCCCGACTCCATCTCACGTCTTCTAAGGGTGCCTCGAGTCGCATAGAACCTCATTACCTTTCTGATCCACAAGCTCTCTTTGGAGCAAAAAGGAGCACAGGTAGAGAGATTGTGTGGCTGCTTCGCCGACTGGTCAAAGAAGCTCTCACATAAGGACTACTGACTGATCGTCCAAGTCCTCCACTGGATTTTCACCTACAACATCTTCCCCACCACCAACAGGAGCAATCTCATTGATGATACTCTGCTTACTCGATTGATGCCATCCTCGACTCATATAGGATTGACCTACCCTCCATCATTTGCTACATGATGATACAGGCACACGAGTCAACACTCCACCGGTAGCCTTCCTTATCCGACACTTGTCACTCGCATCATGCAAGTGGAGAAGGTGCGATTCAAGGTAACACCTAAGGGCAGGAAGGACGAGAGAGCCGTGGGTCATGGGACCCTAAAGAAGATGGGTCTGATCCAGATCAAAGCTGTAGCACCTACCTTCACCTCTACATTGAGACCCAGGCCATCCAGAGCCTTTTCTGCTTTTGTGAAGTCCTTTGTGATGGGACTTCTACATAAGTTGGTGCATAAAGTCTCTAAGGTTTTAAAGAACTAGAAGACACTTGCCTCAAATAAGAGGAAGCTGGCGGTAGGCTACAATGCCGATCATCTAGACCATCCCATTGAGCTGGGATCAGTCAGTAGGTCTGAGAGTGATGCTAAGGCCGAGGGTGAGGAGGCGTTTGATGTACAAGCCTCTAAGTTTTAGGAGGATCCACAGCCTAAGGATGAGGATGCGGTAGTGGGTGGTGCAGCTAGTGGTGGTGCAACTGGAGGTGGTGACTCAGTTGATGATGTTGATGATGAGGGAAATGCTGGAGGTGCCAGAGTGACAGCTGATGATGAGAGTGAGTCAGGAGAAGACTAATTTCATGGTTTCACCTGGATTTTTTTCCCTAGGGCATGTATTTATGTAGTCATTTCTGTTCTTTCCTAGATGGCAAACTTTGTATAGTTGTATTCATGCCCAAAGAGGCATTAGAGTCTGTGCTAGGTTGCATGTACTACCCTATAGGGGCTCTTTGATGTGTTTAAGGCTTGTACTTATTTATTGTACCTAGGGGAGTCCCCTAGTGTTTATTAGTAGCTCGTGGGCTTGATTTTGTACTTCACTTTCATTATGAATGAATTCTATCTTGCCCAATTTCTTTTCTCTTTTTATGGCTTATGGTTTGCATGTTTACATACTTGTCAATTCTTACCAAAAAGGGGGAGAAATGTTCAAATCCACTGATTAAGTGAGTGGTCATGAGATGTGAAAGTGAGGGGGAATCAATTTACACATATAAAGGGAGTTTCACCCAACATATAAGGAGAGTAGAGCACTCAAATAGGAGTACACACCAACCAAAACAAAATAAACTTATATAAACTTGTTGAACTCAAAGCACCTAATTTTATCTCATGCACTTGCTCTTTATCTTGTTTACATCTTTGTCGTTTGGCATGAGGAAGGTGGTTGTTTTGTGGTTGTGATTGCAGGCCTCTTTAACTCAAAGCACAAGTCATGAATACCAAGAAGTTGAGCTTAATGTCTAGCCTTGTGTTTATTTGAGTCCATGTAATTGGGTTATAGGGAATCATGTATCTAAGTGTATTTGGGTTTTGCCATGGAATTGACAAGGGAGAGATTGTTGATATATATCAATCCTATGGGAAAATGTGTAGTGGTATGTGTCTTGTAAGTGTCCTATACTCTCACAATTTCAAGACATGAAGACAAGAAGGACCAAAGACTTTAGGAAGAGACTGGAAACTACCTCAGATTTGCCACACCAAGAAAGGTATAAAGCATGCATTGCATAACATTTTAGCACCTTATAATGAATGTAGACATGGGGTTAGGTTTCTCACAAAACCTAGGCAAAAGGCCCAAGGACAAAGACCCCCCACATTTCCAAAATCGAAGTGCAGAAAAACTAGGAGCTGTAATCAATTGCAAATCAAGCAATCAATTTTGGCACAATTGGTTGCGAATAACGTAATTGATTGTGAGAAAAATCTAGGCACAGTATGAGACTTTCGATGCCAAAACTCATAGGCCATAATTGGTTGTAAAACCGATTTAGACTAAAGTTCCCAGATTCGAAATCGATTTGGGATCAAGAAATCTATTGCGAGCCTAATTGTGAGCCATAATTGATTACGTGATACGTAATCGATTACAAGCCACAATCAATTCTGAGGGAAATTTTGGAACAAATTTAAAATATGAATTTCAAGGAGAATTTTTCAAAATTTGAACTCCATTTTTCAAATCTAAGGCTCCAAAATGTTGTCCTTCATAAAAAAAATTCTAATCTAAAGGCCTTGGGTGCTCCTCAACCCTATAAAAAGGAACTTTTCCCATTATGGTAAATAACTCCAACACTCCAAGCTGTTTTAGAGAGAGCTCTAAAGTTTAGTATATTGAGAGGATCCCCACTATGAAAAACACCATTGCCCCATTAGTTTTGAGTTTGAGTAGCTAACATCTTTCACTAAATTCACTCTCTTTTTCTTTCCTCTTGAATGCCACTCTACTACTATTAAGGATAACTTATGGTGGACCTTTCTCTAGAGGAAACTCACATTTGGCTGAGCTCAAGGAACACTAAAACCAAGTACTTGGAGTTTGTGGGTAGCTAAGGCAAACTAGCTCAATAAGAAGCACCCGACTTAGAGCAACTAGTAACATCAACCATCTTGTCATAATATTTATTTTACTTTGCATTCATATTTATCATTGTTCTTGCTTTTCTTCCGCTAGAGACACCGAAAGCTTAACTACCTCCGCCGGAAATACCGAAAATAGTACACACTTGCCGGAGACACCGAGTGTTGGTGTTTAGCTTACTTGTGACAAATAGTTGGGTTTGTATATTGACCTAGGTTGTAATAGTATCTAAATGAAATATACCTAAGCCTGGTAGTGAGCTTTAGAAGAGTAGACATAGGCCCTAGTGTCAAACCACTATAACTCTCTTGTTGTGGATTGTGTGTGATTACTTGTCTTTTTCCTTGAATGTTCTCTACTATTCTTATATAGCACTTGTTTGACAAAATACTTGAATAAACACCTTGGAGCACACACACACTTGGGCTAAGTTAAAAAGACTAAAATCAATCCCAAGATTAAATTGAAAAAATGGGTAAATTAATTTAGAAATCATATTCACACTCCCTCTCTAAGATTACTTTAGAACAATTTCAGAATCTAATCTTTTGGTTGCATAATTAATCAAGCTCAAATGATTTTTGTTTTTTGTTTTTTGTTTTTTTTTTTTTGTTTTTTCTGACTTAGGCTTGGTTTCAAAATAGAATTGTGTATAATTGTTTTGAAAGAAAATTTATAGTAGTATAAAAATCAAGGAAAAATGCTATAGAGATTATCGATCCTATATTTCATTCTTTACCACCCTTGCAATTGGCAATAGGTAAATTTTAGGATGTCTCAATTCCAAATAAAGGGTTGGCTAACATGGACCACTATCAAGAGCAGCCTCCTTATTGTTGATAAAAATCAAACCAAAATCCTTAGCATTCTAGGGCTGTCAATGAGTATTTAATGTACTCAACTTCATTTAGTTGATTAATGATTCATGTGAAATATTCATATTTAATTATGCTTCTTTTTTTCTTTGACTATATTTCTCTCTCCAATGCTATTCCAAGCAAATCAAAGTCTTATTACAAAATTTAAGATTCTAAAATAACTAAAGTATCATTAAACAAACTCTTACAAAGATTAATTAAAGAATGATTTTATTTAAAAATATTGGAAGATAAATATTTTTAAAATTAATGCTTCTAAAAATTAATCATCCCACCCTCAAAGGTAATTGTGATGTAAACTAGAGATTTAAAAAAACACAAATCTTATAGTATGAGTTAAAAAACTAAAGTTATTTATGAAGTTTGAAAAATATTTAAAAATAAAAGATAAACTAAATTACCCTAAAAATTTATTATTCTTTCAATTATAGTATAATCTAAGATTATATCCCATCCTCAAAGGTAATTGTCATGTAAACTAGAGATTTAAGAAAGCGCAAATCGTATAATATGACTTAAAAAACTAAAGTTATTTACGAAGTTTTGAAAATATTTTAAAATAAAAAATAAACTAAAGTACCCTAAAAAATTATTATTCTTTCAATTCTAGTATAACCTAAGATTGTATCCCATGCTTAACTTTTAAAAGATACTCAGTACTTACATAAGTAAGGATTCTAAATTATTTACTTCTACAAGAAATTTCAAACCATGAATGACAACTAACCATATGTGGAGTATGTCTTGTGGTTCAACAAATCTAGTTTTTTAAGGAAGTGATTCAAAAGAATGTTATTATGTGAAAATGTGTTGTCAAGCATTGGAGGAAAATCCATGTAATTCCAAAAAATGTGTTTTAATTTGTTGGATTCAAATTCAAATAATCTCCAAACTTAAATGAGTTGTTTAAAATATTTTCCCACATTTTCCCACTTATGGATGTTCTTCATGAATCACTTCAGTTCGTTAATCATTTCCCTTTATTAAATTGGAGGTGCGCTTTTAATGAAGTTTTCTAGACATTAAGAAAAAAAAGAGAGATAAGAAGAAGAAGAAGAAGAAAGAAGAAATAATGAAAGATCAGGAAATGAAAATTAGTTATCATGGTATCTTTGTTATAGCTAAAACTAAATTTGGAAGTAGAAATTCATAACCGAAATGAGTTGGTGTGAAAATGAGAATGTAAGATCTATGAAGACGAAAGGAGGTTGTAGTAAAACTTTGGGCATATTTAAAACATATTTGAGGGTTTTTTCTATAATAGTTATAAATTAGGTTGTGGAATAATTCCTTCCATACACGTTGGTCTAATCTTTGTAAGATATTTAGTAAGAATTTACTAAAGATTCAATCATTTGGTTCATGACCAACCAACCACAAGTAGGTTATTGTTGAAGGCTTGGCTTCAAATTTATGTATTTTTTTGGAAGAAAATTTTGGGGCATCATGAAATTCCAAGAATAATGCCATGGGGATCCGACCATCCAACCTATGTTTCATTCTTTCTCACCCTTACAATTATAATTAAGGTAACTTTAATGTATTTTAGGATGCCTCAATTTTGGATAAAGGGTATGCCAATAGAGTCCACAATAGTAAAGCTCAAAGTCAAATCACAATCCTTAATAGTTTGGGGGTTGTCAATGAGTACTTATACACCCAACCACAT